>JAEQBH010008517.1:0-97938 GCA_016808115.1 Tetrastigma voinierianum
ATCTTGCAACATGTCGTAGAGTGCGTGTAGTGGGTGGCTTTTGTCGCGTCGTGTATGCAATACTACGATCGCGACACTTTCGGTGCCTCGAAAAGCGATGAAATTGGCTGTCTGGAATTTGACGAAAATCGATGTGGTAGCTAGATTTCGCGTGACAATTCCAACGGTGAAATCCGTTTCATCATCCGAGATCTAGAAAAATTTTGGATTTTTACCAAAATTACGATTTTGCCATTTTTCAGAAAATTGGAATTTTCTCGGGTCTTACAAATGTAACTCCCCTTCCCCTAGCCACGATAGGAGAGGGGACGCCACACAGGACTGTGACTTATAAAATTGATTTCCTATCATTAGTTGGCCCACTTCTAGCATAAATTCATAATTGACATAAACTTGTATCAAAAGTCAGAATTAAGGATATTCTAGACCACAAATCATAACTTGTGGAACTACCACTACAGTTGTGTTTAAAATGTCCTGTACAACTATGCTTGAGTCTCTGATAGCTTATCTACTTACAAGTTTCAATATAACAAAATATTACATTTCCATTTACTATTACAAAAGATATGGGGCAACAGACCCACATAAAGGAGACACCTAATGTTGTGTTGGCCTTGGCGAGTGTGGGATGTCACGTGACTTCTTCGGTACCTCATGGATGACCACCATGCTAGAAGTTTCTTAGTGGGGAAAACAGAGATAACATATGTGACCAACTTTGTGGTGGTCCTCAATTACGATATATAACCAATATAATTCTCATATCATAATGTTCAAGTACATAACATAAGTTTTATATGAAGTACGTGCAAATTTTTATATAGGACATAAAGTCTTCTACTTAGCATCAAAGTTGATTGCTTTTTTCTTATAGTTCATTATTCAAATACTTATCATATAAATGTTTGTCTGCATAGACTAGTAAGAATGAATGAGAGGGATGCTGCACAATAGGTACCTGAAGGTACGGTACAATATAAACAGAAGTTCTAAAGCGCGGAAACGGACGTGCATAACTGAGAAACATGAGTGCGTAGCCTATGCGGGAGTGCCATATATGTCGGATGTAATCTATCACGAAGCGAAGTGTTCCACTAGACAAAGTGTCGAAGCACTAAACGAGACATGCCTATTCGTGCTATCCAGTCAAGCATGCCTACAATTATATATGTGTTTTAAACAATTTGCTTTGGTCTTCATGATATTCATGTTGTACTCTTAGTCAATTCTTATGACTATATTTCTCTCATGCATACTGAAATGTTCATTTCCAATTATAATTTCAACCCTTTAAACGAGGTTTTTAGACAAAGTGATCTTCTAACACAATGTTCCCCTATATCTTAAGTTTCCAATGGATCAAAATCAAGTCATTTGAAACTTTAAATTAGGAGTGTGACACAATTCCAAAGGCCTCCCACATCATTTTCTAAAGAAATCGACGGGCTTGCATGGTTGAGATTACACATTAAATGATGGGCCAACTCACGATACCGCAATATTGTCCGCAGATCAACTAGTCGAGACATTTAAGTACCACAGATTTCTTATCACAATTAATTATAGTCTGATGGTTCGACAAACAATCCATCCCCGATATCACATCATACTCGCGAAAAGCAAAGCAATAGGGTCCATAGAGAACTTTCTATCATGAATCATTATTAGGGAATTCTTATATACTCGGTAAACATTAATGCTATGCCCCAAGATACTGGTCACATGCATGTCATATTCCAATTGCTCTGCTGATGGCATTTTATCAAACAAATGCTCGATGTAAACCACGAGATAGGTAGAACTAGGATCTATTAAATCGCCATATCTCCATATCTGAGAGAAAATACTAGCTATAACCGGGCATGCCCGGATCTTCGCGCGGCTGAGTCACGGCATAGGGTGATCTGTCTACGATACGTGCTTCCTGCAGCCCTCTTTCTGTCTCAACGCCCTCGACCTCTACCTCGATCATGAGTGTTGTTTGGAGGTGCATTTGATCCTCCTGACCCAGCACTTGAGGATTCTTAAATTCTCCAAAATCTCTTGGAAAATTTATTAGGAGTGGTTTGTGCTTCCCATCTAAAGAATCCTCCAGTCAACCATGCATGATACTGAATGTCGTTTATGGCAAGCATTCGGTGTTCACCATACGGGTTAAAGTGTCTCTACGAACTAGAGTGCTACTATAGGTCGTTGTCTTCTTCCCACCTTGTGAGAGCTACTATACATTCTTCAAGCTTGAGACTCCCCAATTCCTTTACGAGAGAGCCTCCTCTTGCAAACCTTCTCTTCTGATTTCTTTCACGATTACTCATTTCAGAATTTTCCACCTTCATAGCTGCTTGCACCGGTTTAAAGAAATCTACCTGCTGTAGAGAAGTAATAGGTGCTAGATACCTTTTTATGGATTCGTTTAAACCATCCTCAAACTGTTTACATCGGAATGCTTCAGTAAGGACTACTTCTTGTGCATATTTACTGAGGTGGCTAAACTCCTTCGATGTTGATCACCAGCGGTTCTATGAGGTCGAAATTGCTTAACCCGACCTCTTTATACATATTAGTAACATACTTCACCCGAAATTCATGGACAAAGAAATCCCAAGGCATTGGGTCTGGAAGCTGTGGACACCTTAGGATAAGCTTTTACCAATCATAGGCCCCACTTTGCAAAAGTGAGACATCACATGAAACCCTATGCTCAGGAGGACATCTCACGACATTTAACACCCTCTGTAGCTTCTCTAGCCAAAACTCAGCCCTTTCAGATTCTTCTAAACTTGTTCCATAGGTGCCAAGCTCATCTTGCACTATCAATTGGAGCTTTGGGGGTTGTCAATCGCTCTAAAACCCGAGCCATATCATGTGAAATCTTAAGCAAAGCTTTATTTGGCTCGACATGAATATCATCGTCACTTTTAGCGGAGTTGAGTCGGGTTGATAGACCTTGTTCCCTAGGATTGACACTTTCAACAGCTTCTTCAAAGGTGTCTTAAGATCGGTCCATCCTATTTAGAAAACAAGGACATCCGCATTAGGCTAACACATTGCTATACACGTGCATTTCTAACGCGAGCTTATCGAATGCATGAACCTAGCTCCCAATACCTTTAGTGTAACACCCCTTCCCCTGTACGGCGGGAGAGGGACGCCACTGGGCGAGACTTATAAGGCGATTTCCTGTCATTAGTGGGCCCACTTGACATAAATTCATAATTGACGCCAAACTTGTATCAAAATCCGAATTATGAAAATTCTAGACTACAAATCATAACTTGTGGAACTACCCGCATTAGTATTTAAATCATGTACAACTATGCTTTAGTCTCTGACAGCTTATCTACTTACAAGTTTCACTATAACAAAATATTACATTTACATTTACTATTATAAAAGATATGGGGCAACGAACCCACATAAAGGAGACACCTAATGTTGTGTTGGCCTTTGCGAGTGCAGGATGTCCCTGACAACTTTTTCAGTACCAACACGGATGAAACACACAGTGCTGGCCCCGAGAAGCTTGTGGGAGAAAGCAGAGATAACATATGTGACCACTTGGTGGTACCAGTGCTCTCTGATTAAAATAGTTCGCATATCGAGAATGTTCAATCTCAGTTGGAGTACATAACATAAGTTTTATATCAAAGGTACCAGTGATTACACTACATGACCTCTTAGATATGCCTTAGCATTAGAGTGATTGCTTTTGTTTTCTTATTGTTAATTATTAGTTATATACATATAATGCTTGTATGCATAGACCCGATAACAATGAATGAGAGGGATGTAGTACGGTACAATATACCAACAAAATTTTGAAGCATTGAACAAAAAGTTCTGTTGAAGTAAGAGTGTCGTAGCTGTATACGGGAGTGTCGTAGCAATAATCGGATGTAATACGTCACCTGCGACAGTGTCACGCACTAGAACTGAGTGTGGCTTTTCAAACATGCGTGTCTATTCATTCACTATCCAGGTCTTGCACGGGCCTCTGATTATATGTGTTTTGAAATTTACACTAGTCTTATCAATATTCATGTTGTACTCTTAGTCAATTCTTATATTTCTATATTTCTCTTATGCATCTTGAAATGTTCATTTCAACTTCTAATTTGACCATATACTTGAGGTTTTTAGATAAAGTGATCTTTAACACAATGTACCCCTATATGTGAGATTTAATGGATCAAATCAAGTCATTTGAAACTTTAAATTAGGAAGATATGACTAACAATTAAACTGCTTCTTAATAGTTTCCGGGGAATTGTGTCTTGTATTTAACAATTTTAAAGAACGATGAAATACATTTAAATATCATTTTCATGAAAGATTCTTGTCCTATGTCATCTTGTTTAAGTAAAATTTTGATTCACCTCATTTGGATCGGTATAACAAATCTTGATTTAAACAACATGAACTACTCTTGTAGGGAACATAATTCGTATCTTCTTTAATAAAACTCTTTTGAGGTTTTGGCGGTACATCTTAGTCTCTTATAAGCATTTGTGCTGGGTGTAACTTATCTCCAGCCAGAATGTAACGACCAAAGAAGGCGAGGAGAACACGATGACATGCCACCATTGGGCAGCTAGAGTGAGCTAATACTCAACTGGCTGGCATGTTCAAATCACAGCCAGTTTTCAATGAAGTTGGACAAGCAGGATGAGTGGCACAAGAAGATGTATGAGACTCTGGCCATAACGACATCCAGCTTGGCTCATAGGCAGGATATGTTGTGGGAGAGTGTCGCCAGTTTGGAGGGCTCGATGAAGAGTTGCCCTTGCGGTATGCGAGGAGGCATGAGATGGTCACACCACGAAATTCGGATTCCACCGGCGGATGAGCTCCTAATTGCCTCACCTACCCGCCAAAGCAAGGAAATGATGGTCCAGTAGCCAGTTGACGACCGCTCGCCGAGTTCCTCATTCCCCCTTGCTAGCATTTTGTACTGCTTATATCATATCATTAAGGGCAATGTTAGGCTTAAGTTGGGGGTGGGGGCAATTTTCAAAAAATTGAAATGTTTTGGGGTTGTTTTTAGTTTGGTTTTTTTTAGTTTGTTTTTAGTTGCTTGGGAGTGATTTGCTTTGATTTGTTTAGAGTGATTTCATTTAGTCGTGTTGTTTGTTTTTGCTTTTTGTTAGTTGCAGTGGCTCTTAGGAGCCCGTAATACAATGACAATATCAAAAGTTGTTGATGCCGATTAACTTTGGTTGCCCTTTTATGGAATGTGATGTAAAGCTGAGCTATGTTGTGACAAACCATGAGGGTAATGTGTTAGTTAAAATAAAATAAAAAACAAATGACAATAATATAATAATAAACAATGTGTCAAATAAATATATAGAAGTGGAAAGCAGGCTGATGGCCACTAAAGCACTTGAATGAAACCTTGAAAAATCCCAGAGACTATCGATGAGTTATAGCAAAATGAAAAGATTATAATGTTTTGAGGGACTCCTTATTTTTGGGAGCCTAAGGTTTTCAAAGTAACAAGTGGGAGGTCGACTTACCTCGGGCTCTGACAGGCTATTTCCAATAACCCCTTTGCAAACGCGCCAAGACCCTCTTGTATACCTAGAACAATTGACATTCCACCAAAAAGAATAAAATAATCCTCCACACCCTATACTGAGTTGAGACACCTAGAAAAGAGAGTTGTTCTAGGCCACTACAAATTAGAAAAGAAAATAGTGATGTCATTGAACATGATTAAACCAAATGGAATCCAGAGCAAAATCTAAGGGGGTTTAAAACGATGCCACTGAGCGACTAATGGGGAGTCATTGACTTCACTCTTTTCATTCTGAGGGGGACAAAGATGGGATTGGACCTGTTGTAAGTGCTTTGACCTTTAGAGTAATGTCCGAGGTGAAGTTTGAAGGGAATTGAATGCCTAGTGCCCTTAACCAACTGGTAGGGACCAATGGATCCCGGCTATAAGGACACCTATCTAAGTGTCTCGGCATTGCACCCTACAGCTAAACTCCAAAGAAGAAGAAAATAGACAACATGGGTGCTTTCTTAGCATGTGTAAAGGGTAGGGGGATAAAAAGGTTTAATAGGGTGTGAAGTGGTTCAGTGTGTGACCTCTGGGAGGACCTATAGATCTTTTTCCTTAGACTCTTTGGGAAAGGATGGAGTTGAGAACATGACACTTAAATTAGTTCTTATCACCACATTTACTTGAATTCTTGGAACCAAAATTGGCTTCTAGTGTAATGATCTTTGTTGGTTGAATTCAGAACTACGTATAAAATGTTACTGTGATCATGTGGACATGGCTTGTAGTAGGCAAATTAGCTCTCATCTTATCCCAGGCCAAATGATGAAATTCCAATGTTCTCTTTCATCGAGATGAAGCAAAAGTCTAAGTTAGAGGGAGTGATGAGACGTAAAGTGCGATATTTACATGTGTTGATCCACGTATTTAAACTTTAATCTTGATCTTATATATTGCAAAGACTATTTTATGTTTATTGCGAGCATATTTGTAGAAGCAAGAAAAGAAAACGAAAATCCAGCTGAAAAGAGAATTGTTGTCGGCATATTTTGCTGTGTGACTGATGCTCTCGTTGACAGGTAATCCCAGTTTGTTGGAAAATGCCCTACAATAACTTAAAGTAGAGTGAGAGAATACAGCCTAACCGGTATAGAGGCAAAAGCCCACTCGCATCTGAGGACACTTTTGAAAATTTAAGTTTACGCATAATGAGGGCACTCGTTTTAACGGTTGCGCGATATAATATGCGGAAGCTGTAATCGATGTTTTTAAGGTTGCTGTATGCGAGTCCGCCAAGATGGACTTAGGACAATATGTAAGGATTGCGGATAAGCATACGGGGGTTTGAAGATTAAAGATTGACGAACTAAGAAAAGTGGAGCTCATGGATCGAGATATTGCTTGCACCGTCTTTAATTCTTTTTTCAAACCGTACATGATTGTTATATGGTTATCTTTGACAGATCATCTTCTAGTTGGCTAGAAAGTTTTTTAAATGCCTTACTCATGATCGTTCAATCTCTGTTGTTTTTATTGATGTTACCAGTTTATTCTGACACTCTATTTTTGTCACGCCTCGATTCCGTCAGGCAGATTGGCGAAGATCAGTAAATTTGAGATTAAGATCATATCTTGGGACTCTTTACACCGCTTTATTAGATATTAGTATATCCGAGTCTTATAACTATATCTATCTTCAAGTCCAAAATAAAACACACGTGTTGGTGTTCACGATATACATATCGATCTTTGGTCGTTTACAATTTCAAAAAACTATACATTTACATTCTTGATGGAGCGCAAAACCTCTGATGAACCCCTACTTGTGTGTTGGCGAAATGAGAATGCGAATATGTTATCTACTTTCCTTCTTTACTAGAATTAAAACCCGTGCTAAATCTTTAAAGCAGTGGCAAACATATAGGTAATATGCATATACGATTGTAATAAAGCGTTTAACGATAACATATATAAATTGCATGCATTCATATCATGGACTTATGCAGAGGTACTTATGCTTATAACAGACTTGCTTGTCGGATCTCAGTAGGAGTTAGGGCTTATTATTATGCGGAGACTATACTTATGTGGACTTATGTTTTATTCGGGACTCTTGTAGGAATTCTGAGCTTATTCTTATGCGGGAACTTATACTTATAACATACTCATTTATTAGGTCCATTGTGATTATATAAACTGACCATTGATCGGAAATACTGTAGGTGTGCAGGATCATAACGATACACCTTCGATTTCCTCTTATTCATTATTAGGGTTATTTATCATACTTAACTATGGGAATACAGGGCAGTCACTAATAAATGAGTAAGACACATCCTGATAAATACTAGAAGGTGCAAAATGCGGGTGTCGTAACCACAAGCATAGGTGAAACTTTGAACAAGTGCTATTAGCACTAATCGGGATGTAGAAGTGCGTCGGGAGTGATGTAAGTGGCATAAGCCGGGAGTCTTGGACATTGAGCAGGGTGTCGTGCCACTAATTACAGATGAAGTACTAATCAAGGTGCCATAGCACTAATCGAAGTCTTGGGAGCAACGAGCAGTGTGTTAACACTAATCAAGTATGAGTACTAATCGAGTCATGTACTAATTGAAGATCTGGGTGCTAATCGGGTGTAGCACTAATCGAGAATAGGAAGTACTAATCGGGTGTCGTAACACCAACAGTATAGAAGTACTAATCAGGGTGTCGTGGCACTAAAAGTCTTGAAGTACTAATCGGGAGTGTCATGCTTATCAAGAATCTTAGAAGTACTAATCGGGAGTGCCGTAGCACTAACGGGTGAAATTGCTAATCGAGAGGCATGCTGTCACGTCGTGGCAAATCTTTGTGTCATTTAATACCTGGTCTTAGGCCTTCCTATATAGACCATATATTGAAACTTCCTATCTTTATTATCGGGCATGAACTTTGCTCCGTATTCAGACTGTAGAAATGAAGCGAAGCTTCGTCGAGCGGTAATGCGGTACATTTTCACTTAATTTTCAGCATTTTCTATACTTAGGTATGTGATTTTAGCTTCATCTGTAATAAAAAACGAGGGCTGTAGACCATCGATGCGTCTGGCTCGACTGTGGTACAAGTTGGAATACGGAGGTTGTGGTATAGGTTTGGGTTGTCTGCGTGCCGGTTTTGCTGCGTATCATTTGTGCCCAGGTATGGATTCGAAAGGTGTGCCGATGCAGGTCTCGAGAATTGCCCAGTAATTCACCATTTTCATGCACTTTTCTTCCATAATTCTCTTCTATTTCACTCCTCATGAAAGAAGCAACATGAAATCCTCCAAACAACTCCACAATTACTTTTAATTAGTAAAAGTCAAGGATTCATGCAAAGTTCACTAAACTTTACAAACCTTGAAATTGTGAAAGATTCCATATTTAATTATGATTAACCAGGGTTTTCAATAAACTTCCTTAAATCTAGAGTTATGATGTATTCCTAACAAAAGCCCTAAGAGGGAACAAATTAATCTCAAAGAAAACTGTAATCCGTACAGTGATTTGTATGCAAGCATACCAAAATCCATACAAAAGTCATATATCCATACTAGATTCCATACCTTGGCTTGATCTCTCTCCTTCTTCCTCTTCTTCTCCTTCCTCCTCCTCTTCTTCCCTTAAGCCTTGTTTGGAGACCAAAAATTAACTCATTTTGGTCAGCCTTTATCATTAAAAGTTTCATTGATTTACCCTTTTAGTCCTCAAATCCTTTACAAGATTACACTACGATTCCTATTATTTCTACTTTGGCCTATAGTCTCATAAATTTATGATTTTTATGCCCCTTTTGGCAAATTACACTTTTTCCCTTATAACTTGTACAATTTCCGGGTTTCTAAGTTTTCATTTATTCGCATTTAATTTACGAAAAATTTAACTTATGCCTACAAAATACCCTAAACATGTTGAAAACGACTAGGGTATATTTCGGGGTGTTACAATTCTCCCCCCCTAAAAATAAATTTCGTCCTTAGTACAGACTAAAAGAGGGCTGAGGAGTCTGCCCTCATTGTTGGTCTGGTTCAGTAATAAACCTTCCATACTAGTGATGTTGCCAAAGCACTTTTATCGAGAGGGACTTTGCTTGTTCATGCTTGTCTAATTTCACGATCTACGCGAAGAATAGCTTGCCGGCTCTTCCATTGAAAGTGAAATATTCTTATGCTGTATATCTTGAAGCGGTAATATGTACGTGAGTGAGCGATATCTCGGCGCGTTATGGAATACATCATCATGTAATTTGGCTAACTCAGGAGGAGTGCCAAGCGATGCCTTCTTGGTCGATTCTTTTTCTAAAATCTCGTAAGGCGGGTGAATGTGGTTTCTAGTTTACTTTTCTTCTAGCGGAGTATCTTTTGAAGATGTTTAAAACACTTTATCTCGAGCTTATTATTCTATATCCTTCTCTTAGTGCATAGGCCTTTTTGTCCACATCACGAATGACTTTTTAATCTCTTTGAATGTCCCGAACTTTTCTTACGTATGTTTTTTACTAGTTAGGGACCCGATAATCTTAAGTTCGTTCATTTTACATCCAACACATAGGAGTTCATCGTCTTCCATACAAGGCTTCATAGGAATATACGATCTTGGACTAATAGCTGTTGTTATAGGAAAATTCCATAGTGGAATGTACACATCCAACTTCGATCATACACACCGACATATCTTCTAATACGAATCATTCTTTCAAGCATCCGTCTGTTTGTGGATGGAAAAAGTGCTAAAATTCAATCTCGTACCTAAAGTGGCGTAACTCTTTCGAACACGGAGCGTAAATATGGATCGAGTCGGACACTATCGTCTGGGAATGCCATGTGATCGACAATTTCATTCACATAAAAAATCCATTCGCGATCCATGGGTAGTCGAGTCTTGGTAGGAAGTGAGGCGGACTTGGTTAATCTGTCACAATTACCAGTTACATCATGTTTCCTTTAGGTGAGGGGAAGCGGGATCTGAAATCCATAGTTATCGATTCCATTGGGGGATTGGAAGGGATTGATAAACCATATGGTGCCAATTGACCTTTGCTGTACGACGTCGGACACTTATGCATACTCCAAAATGTCATTTTCATCCCTTGCCACTAGTAATACCGTTTCATATCCTGGTACATTTTATAACTTCCAGGATGCATAGTGAAAACAGTATTGTGGCTTTCATATAATATCTTCTTTTTCAATTCCATATCATTCGGTACATATAATCTGTTCTTGTACAACAAACCTCCACTTCCATCTCTATATGAAATCGGTCTTGTCTCAGTTCGACTAAGCTGAGCCATTTCAACTTGGCATCATTTTACGAGCATTCACTATGTTTGTTTCGTCAGGTATCACATTCAATTGAGCTGACAAGGATCCCGATAAAAATTTTCAAGTCGGTAAAGAAATCATTTTCCTACTCAAGGCATCACGCTACTACATTTGCTTTCGAGGTAATAATCAGTATACAATCATAATCTTTAAAGCAATTCAACCAGAAGCGTTGCCTCAGAAGTTCAAATCTTTTTTGAGTTAGCGAATATTTCGAGACTCTTATAGGTGAAAATTCTACATTTTCTCCATATAAATAGTGTCACCAAATTTTCCAAAGCAAACACTACGGTTGCTAGCTCCAGATCATGTGGGATAGTTTTGCTCATCGGCACAATTGCCTTGACGCAAACACCACTTTTCCATTTCTCATCAATACACATCCCAAACCTATCCTCGAAGCATCGCTCACCTTTGTGTAATCCCTACGAGTAATTAATTAACACTGGTGCTTTAACCAATATTTCTTTTAATCTTTTAAAAATGGATTGGCACTTATGATCCCACTCAAATTTCACTCTCTTCCGGAGTAATCTTGTAAGTGAGGCTGCTATAACTGAAAATCCTTGTACAAATCTCCGATAATAACCTGCTAAGCCCAAGAAAATTCTCACCTTGGTTACATTTCGAGGAGGTTTCCAATTCACAATTACTTGATTTCAGGTCCCTCTAATATATGCGGGTCTGATATAGCTAAGATAACCACTTCCTTAAGCGAAATCCATTTACTTAACTTTGCAAACAGCGATTCTCTCTCAAAGTTTGCAATACTATCCCTCAATGGTGTTCGTATTCTGTGCATCATATTTTGGGATGTCATCAATAAATACCCTTACAAATTGATCCAAATAAGGGGCGGAAAACCACATTCATCAAGTCCATAAATACGGTGGAGCATTACGTCAACCCAAATGGCATTACCAAAAACTTATAGTAGCCTGCTTGAGTTAAAAAATTGTTTTGGGAGATCAACCTCTTTTCTTGAGTTTGATAATATCCGAATGCAAGTCCTCTGGAAGACACCACCGTATTCTTACTTCTAATAGGTCGGGGACATTTAAAGCGGGACTATTTTCTTATCACGGTCGACTATGGCCGTCTTTGGATAACCAATCCATTCCCAAGATAAAATCAAACTCATGAAAAGGCAAAGCAATTGAATCGTAGAAATTCCTATCATGGACCATTAAGGGACAATTCTTATACACACAGGTTCACTCACAACACTATGCCTCGGAGGACTTCACTTGGCATGTCGCAGCTAATAGCTCCTACTGCGGAGTAATTTATCACTCATTTATTCCATGCATATATATGAATGCGTAGAGCAGGATCAATTAAAACGCCTGAGTCAATATCAAAGAGAGTGAATGTACCCTTGATAACCTCGGTATGTTGGGATCACTATGACTCTCATATCATAAATCATGCTGGGCGCTGTGAGGGCGGTCGCGTCTCTGAAGCATTACCTCTTCCTTGTGAGCCACTTCATCCTCTACCCCTACTCTGAGTCTGTGGAGGTACATTTGAACCTCCTCTACCACTTCCTTGAGAGTTTCTAGAACTTCCCGATCCTTGTGGACAGTTGGTATCACGTGATCTTGTGCTTCCCACGTTGGAAACAACCGATCACTGAGTACCAAATACCACTATATTATTATGGGAATGTTGGCATATGCTTTCTCTTATCAAGTGGAGATGCCTAGCTTAGGAACTTTGTGTCATGGTAGGTCCTTGTCTCCTGCCCTTTGGCAGTGAACACTATCTGCTGATCGCTGTGACTCTCTGAATGCTTGAGAAGGAGGACTCTTGAGAGCACTCTCTTCTTTTCACCGACTGTTGCCATTTAGTTCTATATCATTTGTAGCGTACTCGTGGGTAATTAAACATTCTTGAAATATGACATGGAAATTTTTGATAGACTCTGTGACCTCTGTTTGTCTGTCTAGTGCTGTGGCTGGTTTCGTTACCTCTTGCTAGGCATTAATTCTTTTCTCGCCATTCATCCATATCATTTCATATCTTAAGTTTGAAAATTCTTCCGTTTTACTGACTCATGTAATCATTGATATGATGCGTCAAACTAGTGACAAATGATCTATATAGTGGATGGATGTTGATTTCTCGAGCCGGCCACGCGTCATCAAGTTGCACCTTGCGGCAATGAAACTTCTACATGTGACCTTTTGATTCCACAGGACATTTCGTTTCATCTAAAACCCTTTCAAGTTTTTCAAGCCAAAACTCGGCTTTATCGGACTCTTCCATACTTGTACCATGGAATTATTCCCTCCATGCTTTCGTATTTATGTCACTCAGGAGCTCATGGAAGCCGTGAGTGGGTCTAAGAACCACACCATATCTGAGAGACTTTTATCAATGCTTCAGTTGAAGCATTTTCATTTATCGTTGACTCGGACGGACCAGAAACAGATTGATCCAAAGGATTGACACTTTCAGCTGTTTCGTCTACAGCTTCCTGGGGTGGATCCATTCTAGACAATATATAAAACAAAGACATCCGCATTAGGCCAACACATTCTATGTAGGTACATCAGTAATCTTAGACTCTTCAAGAAATGCCTAAACCTAGGCTATGATACGACTTGTTGTTGATGTCGGATCCCATCAAGCCCTAGGTTGCTGATATACTGTCGCTCTGATACCAACTTTTTCACGCCCCCGATTCTGTCAGGCTCGTTAGGCGGATCCAAGCTAGAGTTCGAGGTGCGAGATCATATCTTTGGACTCGGTATTGTATATGTGACACTTTGTAAACACCCTTTACGGTGGTAGTTTTATTTGGACTTTTGTATATGATATGTATATGGTTATAAGACTTGGATATACCATTAATCGATAAAGTAGAGTAAAGGGGTCCCGGTATATGATCCTCGCACGAACTTCGGTTTGGATCATGATCGGTCGGATCGGGAATCGGGGCGTGACAATTTCCATGTTTTAAGCACATGGTAATGTTTGTGACGTGCGGAATGTTTTTCTTTGGGAGTTTAAGATTGAGATGATGACCCCGGGGATGGATAGAGCAAAATTTGGTGTCCCGTGAATAGAGATATCCCGGTTCCAAGTGTGGACTTTAGGGTTTAAGCATTTAAGCATTTCGGAGTTCAGGGTTAAGGTAGATATGCAATACACCCTATTGGAGAGATAGAAAAATATATCTCGAGAGAGAATATCTTGTAGGCCGTCGACCCGTAAGCCATTGAACCATATAATATGCGAATGAATAATATCTGGGTTAAGAATCCATCAGTTGTGGTAGGTGAAGCGAGATACTGGTTCCATGCATTGATTTAGATCAATTTAGGATTAGTTTACTTTCTTTTTGTTAATCGGAAATTCTACAGTTTAGATCCATAATATTTAAGAAAATTCAATAGTCGACACACTTCTCCTTATGGGGCGACACTTGTGAGCCACTATACTACGTGAGCGAAGCGATATACTTTACTTGCGTCTGTGAGCACATGTTTTCACATCAATTTACACACTTTGTTTGTTCGGGCCCATCGCATGCCAACCCGATAATGGTTATTTATTGTGATTCTAATCGGTGATAGAGTGCCTAATGATGGAAGCTGATCGTCATACACACACATCCCCTACTAATGAAGATAATTCAAAACCCCATGGGAAGCTGGATGGGGTGTGGCAGGGATCGTTGGTGAACCATCCCGGATGCGAGGTGTTGCAATCAGCTCGATGGAGCGAAAGATAAGGGGGTGGGAAGCGAATGAGTGAGAAGGAGCGCCACATGAGGTCCATTCATGCCACGATGTATTAAGCAGATGCCGCCATCCTCATAAAAGCGGAGCTGATCATTGTGATGATTATGCCTTTGCGATAGATATGGAAATTGCTCTGATTATTACTCTTTATTTACAATTCTGCAGCTCTTTAGTAGAGTTGATGTAGCGAAATGTATGACATGTTTATCATAAAGGAAAACTATGTATCTTAATGCGTCCCGTGGAGTTAATAGCGTGGTAAGAAAATTTGTTACAATGAATCCATTACCCACATGCATTTGTTTAATCAATAAGCTGTGACGGTGTTAAATTACTTTGATGACAACTTCAGTAATTTACTACTATGGCTCACATGCTAATGCAACCTGAAGATGTTCCTCGATGCATTCATTACTTTGATGCGTCATTTGAGGTACATTTTTGGTCATATCAATCATATTATTTAACTATATTTATTTTATTATTTAGTTTATCATATCTAATTAACTAGATTTACTAAGTTTTGTGATGACCAAAAATTACATAAAAAAGCAAATCCCGATACGTAAATGTAAAAACCCGCACTTGATCCTACAATCGGCAAAACAACGATTTGGCTAATTGTGACATGGTATGAAGTTGTAGTAAATGTCTAATTATTTACTTCTTTATTCATTGGGTTTCTATTTATAAAGATGTTTGTTTGTTATAACAGTATTTCATCCCTGTTTGTCGAAAAAAATCATTGGCACATACATGTAATTAACATTCTCGCCAAAAGGGTCGAGGTGTTATCTTCGACTCCAATGACAAGGGGGAGAATGGGTTCCAGTGCATCAATATATATGCCTAAATCCATTTCAAGAGCATTTGTGGAATATAATTTTCATGAGGATGTAGACGTCTCATCATTCTGTCATGTGTATCCTGACGTTGTCGGTCGAGCAAATGAAATGCCGGAGCTATGACATATTTTCTAAGTATGTGGAGATGTGGATGGAGGCGGCAGTTGTAGGGTCAATCTCTCGGGTAAGCCCCACACTTGTCTATCTATGTTTATAATTCTTATGAGTAATTTTGATATGATATACTGATTGTTGTGTGTTATATTTGTGTGTTAGCAGGATAATATCCCTTTATAGATTGCAACACAGTGGAAGCATCTTAGATACACACCAAAAACATGAACATGTTCATTCACCAAATACGTTCTGAAGTTGAGAGTGCTTTCAAAGAAAGTGAGCTGTGAATTTGGCATATTTGGATGATGTTAAGGTTATTTTATAGACAATTTGTATGTTACAATTTGAATAGGGATATTCTGGATTGCTTTATTGCAAGTTAGTGAAGTGAAATGATCAAACTATAGTGTAATATGGATTTATATTCTGTAATTGCTTTATTACAATTACTTTGTTGAAATAAGAATCCTCAGTTGTAAATAGTTTGTACTAAATGGTAGATGATGTAATATCGTTAATTACTCAGGTTAAAGCTAACTAAAAAAACCAACATTACTCATGAATTTCATATGAACCGGTCGACGGGCACATATATAATCGATCGATTGGTCGACCATTAGCACTATCCACCATAACGATAATACTTAACAAGTCGACCGATCGTGCTTCATCACTGTCAATAGGTCGGCCAGGATTGGCGGCCTCCAGCGTCGATGGGTTGACCCAGTCGAGTTTATTCCTGGCCAGGTTGACGACTCACGTATTTTCCTATTTTATATAACCGATCAATCGGTCGACCACATGCTACTCAACCCGATTGACCACATAGTATGAATAATTCAAAGATACAAATAAAAAAATGACATACATCTCAGTTATCTCGACTTTTACCCCGAAAATATGGGAATATAGATTACATCATTGTAACACCCACGAAAAATACCTAGAATTTTTATAATATTTTATTATATGTTATGGTATGAATTGAGTCAAACTTGGGCTTTTCGGGTAATTTGATAAATTGTAGAATGTAAATTGAAAGTGTGAGCATATAATGGAATATTATCTTTAAATTGAAAGTGATTGAACCGGAAATAACTTAGTGAAAAAAATGGCAAATGTGAAAATTTGTAAAAATGAGGACCTAAGAAGGGTCCTGATAGCAAATGTAACGCTCAGATCAGAGATAGTGTACGATTACATGGAAGCGTGAGAGTATGTGAGCACTAAGTGTCACATTGTATTATTTTTGAAGTTATAAATGAAATGATAAATTTAGTGAACAGGAAATTTGGGTACTAGAACAAGGATAAAATTGTAAGCCATATAAGGGATATAAAATTCATAAAAGGGAGTAGAGATGGGCCATAATAGAAATAAAACAAGTTGATTTGCAAAATTAAAAGGGTGAAGGACTTAATTGCAATATGGAGAATTATGGGAGTATAAAAGGAGTGTGGAGACAAACAAAATTCATTTGTCTCATTTTGGCTAGAAGCGAATCGTATGAGAGGAAGAAGAGGAAGAAGAAGGAGAAGGAGAGGAAGACCAAAACCAAGGTATGTTTTGTCTTGAAAGCATGGGTATTTTGAATTCCTAAGGTTTTGGTTTGGAGAATAGTTGCTCCTTTGTCTAGGGTTTTGTGGAAGAGATCACCCAAACCCTAGATTTGTTGAGGTGATGTGGGTAAAACCCCAATTGGTGTAAAATAAACATGGAATCATCATATTTATATGGTTTTAGAAGAATTAGTGGACCTTAGGTTAGGATTCATAAAAGTTCTTGGATTTTCACTAGGGTTTTGTGGTGAGGTTCCCGAATCCTTGATTAAAGTATTATGGAGTTGTTTTTGGATGATTTCCATGTTCATTTTGAGGTGTTAAGGAATAGGAAGTTGTATAAAAATTGGTACAAAAGTAGCAAAAGAAGCAATTATGGGAAAATTCCGGGTGTGGAATGCAATTACAAAGTACGTACCTGTCTGACCCACGAGCGGCTTGTCTGCGTGCAGGTCGACTGTCTGATGCGAGGTCCAACTGGTATAGGCCAACGAGAATGCAACCTATACGATTTAGGTCGAGTGTGCCCAAATTGCCCAGTTAATTAGTTTGCGTGTATTTGAGCCTAAATTCATGGACTAATATAGGAACCTTATTAAATGATTAAGAGAGGTTCAAATAGGATTGGAACTCGACGAAAAACATAACGTACCTCGCCGCCTCGCGTTTAGTATGATTATTTGCTTAACCACTAAGAGTGAATAAATTGTATTTGACTAGGTATGGGTGAGGACGACAACCTGACCTAGGATTGATATCGAGAAAGAAACGGAATCGATAATTGGTTTGTTCACTGACCCTCTATCTCCATTTCACGTGTTCTGGTAGTATACCAAATAGATTTGAAAGTTTATTTCGAAAGTGCATATGGATTTGAAAATGTGATTATGATAGGTTATGAATGCTATTTGTGAAATATATATAAGTATATATATATATATATATATATATATATATATACCTCTATATATATATATATATATATATATATATATATATTGATTTGAATTATTGTTATTCGAAATGTTTTAAATATATGCATGAGTGCGAATATTTGAACTATAAGTGAAGTTATTGCATAAAAGTAAGTTGATTCGAAATGTATTAATGAATGACCCCGACGCGGCGGTTACCAAGCGGGTCGTCATGAAGGTATCAAGTAATTTGGATGTGGAATCGCATTCTTCTTAAATAGCCAAAACGGGACGCGGTCGCTAAGCGAATGCATGCGTGAATGTTGATTCTATAGATATATGAAATCACGAACCGAAAGCGAAACATGATATAAAGTGTATTTGGCATAAGCGTCTTTTACATTACGGGCATTATAAAGGCATTATTTTTGATAAATGCATGATATATCTTGGCGAAATGGAATAGAAAGCTGTATAGAACCACTAAGCATAAAAATGCTTAGCGTATTGTTTATCGTGCGGTACCCAGTGATGGCGGTGAAGCAAGACCCGAGATCGAGGGCATCGAGTCATGAAAGAGGTGCGGGTATGCTTCGTGGCCGTACAGAACCATGGCTCCAATAACCTTATACAAAATTGCCATAAAAATAACACTAACAGCTGTTACATCTTCGTAAGAGACTCAAGCTAATGGCGGTGGAGGGAAATTAGAGTGAACCAAGGTAATTAGCTCTGAATGCTGAGTTAACAATTGGTTCATCTGATTGGATAATTGTGCAATATATAAGGAAACTATATTCTCAAACCGATCAATCCTTAAGTGTGAAATTTCTTTCAATTAGGAAGTCAAACTTGTCGTCACGAAAGTTAGTGCATTTATTTCTTCATTATAAGTATGAAGTGGGGGTGTGTTTAGTCCAACATCAGCCGTAATCACGTACGTATCTTCCCCCATCATCAACAACATCATTGTCCGGACAAACCGTGAACCATCGGCTTTCTCGAACATCATCCATCCCGTGGACATATCATTATAGGTGTCATAAGGTGATGGCTCGTCGACTTTTATCATCAAAGGGTGAACTTCGATACCAAATGTTTTGAATACTTTGGTCATAATGCGTTCATATGGTAGAATACGAGTTTTGCTTTCACAACAGGCTACCAATGATTTATGATAATATAACCAATGTTGAGAAGCGTCTACCAACTATTATGGAATAAACGAGAATGCTTGAGATGTGAAACCTCATTCCTATGCCCACCTCGTAGCACAAAGTAGGTCACAATGTGATGCAATACACGATTAAGAAGGTGTCAAGCTATATGCATTCGGCACCCCATTGCCATCTGGAACGAACCCGACATAAAGCTGAATAGCTTCCTTGACTACAAAATGCGTCGATAATGAGTCAGCGCTTTGACTCATATACTGTCTCCATACGATTGAACTCCCCAGGATCTCTCACATATCTTTTCTTCATTAAGCATTATATTTACTCCTCTTAGTGAGCAACTAATAGTGATTGGTCATCCTACATGAACTACAACATTGGAATAAAATGCCCGAATCAATTTAAGATAAATTGGCTCCTTCACTGTCATAATTGGTAACCACCCCATCTTCAGAAAATATTCTCCAAATCTAAATTGGTTGAGCTGAACAAAATCTATGTCTCTACCCAGAAGAATTGTCCTATTAAAGAAGTAACTCTTATACTTCTCATACATACTTCGTGAGTTGAATATGCCATAGTCAAATTGAGGCTTTTGTCTCTCACGAGGGTCACTTGCATCAAAAGGTTGCTTACCTCGCCCACGAGATGGCTTGGCTTCCTCTAAGTGTCATAACAATTGTCCCGAAAACCTCGATTCCTAACACCTGAAGTTTGGAGACATTGTAACCTGATTTGTCAGGACCCAACAATCCACCAGCAACGAATTTGAGCGCCTTGAATGATGTGAGATCCGTCACTAAGCTAACCCTCTTATATTGGGAAATTTCCAAAACAAGAAAAGGGGAAACTCCGCTATCGAGCCATCAAAACCCCGAGGTAAAAATAGTGTTAGAGTCTCGAGGTCAGTAGTGGCACCTTCGAACATTGCAAGGCTGTCACCACTCTTTGAAGTGGAAAAGTAATTGATAAAACCATTCAGCCTAAGGAACCGATACAAGATTTGCAAAATGAACCAGTCGAGGATGATGAGGTGTTTGACAAGCCTCATGTTCCTAGGGCAGATGTTATTGATGGTGAGCGAGGGGAAAAAGAGAATGAGGCCTCCATGTCCCTCTGCTCGAGTACCCTCGTAGGTTGGGAACCGCAAAGTGACCAATAATTCACAGAAATTTATGAGTTGTTCAAAACGGGTTAAGTTGAACATTCCTTTATTAGATGCCATTAAGCAAATCCGTCGTATGCGAGTTTTGAAAGATTTGTGCCTTGTGAAAAGAAACTAGGTGTCGACAAGGGGAGGCATTTATGGCGAAACAATCCACCTCCTTGTCCAGAAACAATTTGCCCCAAAATAAAAAAGACCCGGGAAGCCCCACTATTTCCATAGTGGTAGAATTCAAAAATTAGATTCTTGCTCTAGTAGATTTGGGGGCAATTGTTAGCTTTGTTTACCATCACTAGGTATATGTTGAGAAATTTAGGGTTGGGAGGAGTTGAGGCAGGCCGATATCACCCTCCCGGCTAGTTGGCTTGTAGTGTAGAGAAATTCCTAGAGGGATAGTGAAGGATGTATTGGTGCAAGTGGACAAGTTGTACTTTCCTGTGGACTTTGTTGTGCTTGACACTTAACCTGTGGTGAACCAAGGGACTCAGTTCCCAGTGATTCTTGGTAGGCCATTCTTGGCTACTGCTAATGCCATTATACACTATAGGGGAGGACTAATGACATTATCGTTTGGTAACATGACCGTTAATTTGAATTTCTTTAATGCTATCAAGGAAATGGGAGATGAGGAGGACGTTTGTGAGGTAAATATGATAGACTACATGGTGCGAATCGTAGATAATGTTTCATACGATGATCCTCTCATGTCTTGTCTAGTAAACCCAAGTTGGGTTGAGGAGGTGACCACATCTGAGTCGGAGTTTCTACACTCCATAATTGAACACAGTGAGGTATTGGAAGCAAATGGGTGGGCACCTAAATTTGAAACATTGCCACCAATCGAGGACAGGGTGTTACCTTCGGAGGAGAGTCCACCTAAACTTGAGTTGAAACCCCTTACCATCACATCTCAAATATGCATTTTAGGGGTAGAAGAAACTTTCCGGTAATCATATCTTCCTCTTTAGATTCAGATCAGAAAATAAGCTTTGGAAATGTGAGAACCCATGAAAATCGCCATAGGATGGACAGTGCGGATAATAAGGAATTAGCCCCTTGATGCACACCACGGAGACCACTTGGAAGAGGATGTTAAACCCTCTTGACAACCACGGCTGACGACTAGACCCAATCATGAAATAGTGGTCAGAAGAGGTTACAAAACTATTGAATGCGTGTATTTATTTACCCGAATTCTTGGATAGCAAGTGGGTTAGCCCGACTGGTAGTCCACTAAGAAATGCAGGAATCCTTTGTGGTAGTGAATGAAACCTGATGAGCTAATTCCCACTCATTATCCACCTCGGGGTTGGAGGGTGTGCATAGACTATAGCAAACTCAATGCGAGTGCTTAGGAAAGTCATTTCCCTCTACCTTTTATGGATCAAATGTTGGAGAGAGTTGCGGGGCATGAATTCTATTGTTTTCTCGATGGGTACTCGAGGTACAATCAATTTGAGATAGCTTTAGAAGATCAAGAGAAAACCACGTTCACTTGTCCTTTTGGCACATTTTCCCTTAGGAAAATGCCCTTTGGATTATGTAATGCACCAGGAACCTTCCAGCGGTGCATGATGGGGATTTTCAGTGATATGATAGAACTCATTTTGGAGATTTTCATGGACGACTTCTCAGTTTTTGGAGATTCATATGAGGGATGTCTGGAGAATCTACGTAAGGTATTGGAGAGGTGTCAGGAGAAAAACTTAGTGTTGAATTGGGAAAAGTGTCACTTCATGGTGACACAAGGGATTGTTCTAGGCCACATAGTATCGAAAAAAGGAATCGAGGTGGATAAGGCCAAAGTCGAGTTGATCTCCAACTTACCTACCCCTAAGTGTGTTAAAGACATATGGTCGTTCTTAGGTCATGCTGGATTTTATAGGAGGAGATTCATAAAGATTTCGATTGCCAAAGCGAGTCCTTATACGAATTTGCTTGCGGGACGTCCCCTTTTCATGGTCACGAGGCTTGTGAGGCCTTTGATAAACTGAGAAACTATGTTGAGTGTCTCCTCACATCCAGCGATCTCCCAAGTGGGAACTCCCTTTTGAGATCATGTGTGGCGCTAGTGATTATGCTATAGAAGTACATTTTAGGACAAAGGGAAGATAAAATGGCTTTTGTGATCTACTATGCCATTAAGACTCTAGACTCCGCTCAATCTAATTACACAACTTCGGAAAAAGAGTTTTTGGCTGTTGTATTTGCCTTAGAAAAGTTCAGGTCGTATATTGTAGGATCTCCTGTAACCATTTTCAAGGATCATGCAGCGCTAAAGTACTTGCTATCGAAGCAGGATACTAAGCCTCGTTTGACTAGGTGGATCTGCGTGCGAGGAATTTGCTTGGATATTAAGGATAAAAGGGAGTAGAGAATGTGGTAGTGACCACTGTCTCGGTTGATTCAGGAATCCACTTCTGCGGTTTGCCCATAGGCGGCAAGTTTCCACCCAATGAAGCGACTTTTGCTCTTGTTCCGCGCGCCCATGGTATCAGGACATAGTAAACTATACGGTGCCAGGACAAATTCCACCCCGATGGACCTCTCAACAAAAGAGGAAATTTTTGGTGGACATTAAGAAATATTATTTTGATGACCCATATTTGTTTAAATACTGTCCAGACCAATTGATGAGAAGGTGTGTACCCAATGACGATCAAATTAGGGTGCTCACCTTTTGCCACTCAGAAGCTTGTGGAGGGCATTTCTCCTCAAGAAAAACGGCGGACAAAATCCTACAAGCTAGTTTTTACTGGCCCACTCTTTTTAAAGACTGCTTTGAATTTTGTAAAACTTGCGCTCAGTGCCAACAATTAGGAGGGGTCACAAAGAGGAACATGATGCCTCACCCACTCTTTATTTTAATCATTGAAATTTTCGATTCTTTGGGGTTTAAGGCTTCATGGGGTCTTTCCCCCTTCTTGTGGAGTACCTTTACATGTTAGCGGAGTTATTATGTTTCGAGGTGGGTGGAAGGCCATTCCAATAGAACTAATGACCTTAAGGTTGTTTTGAAATTTTAAAGAACATTTTTCTCGGCTTTGAAGTGCCTCACGCAATCATTAGATGGTGGGCTCCGTTTTATGTCGATCTTTTGAAATTTGTGAAAAAGTATGGAGTCACCACAATTTTCCGGCGTACCACGCGGACCCGATAGTCGGGCCCGAGTGCTTGATAGGAGATCAAACATATTTTGGAAAAAACGATCGCCCCAAATCGCAAGGATTGGTCGCTTTGACTTACCAATTCTCTTTGGGCTTATCGTACTGCTTTTAAGACCATTCTTGGTATGTCTCCTTATAGGCTTGTTTATGGAAAGGTCTGTCATCTGCCGGTAGAAATGGAACACGGGGCATATTAGGCCATTAAAACTCTTAACTTTGGTTGGCTAAAGCGAAATTAGCGGCTAGCGCGGATGAATGAGCTTGATGAATTGCGGCGTGAATCATATGAGAGCTCCCTAATTTACAAAGAGAGGCTCAAGCTGTTCCATGACAAGACCATTGTTAGGAAGACCTTTGAACCTCACCAAAAGGTATTGTTGTACAGCTCTCGTTTGCACATATTTCCAGGAAAACTTCGTTCTAGGTGGACTGGCCTGTTCGTTGTCAAGGTAGTCTACCCCTATGGTGCAGTGGAGGTTGAGAATCCGGAAAATGGGAAAACCTTTAAAGTCAATAGCCATAGCCAAATCCATTTCATAGAACTTTGAGTGAGAAGTAGTGCGGACCTGGTAGATCCGCTCTACCAGGATGTTACTTCAGAGTAATTTCTATCCTTCCTTTTTGTATATAGTTTTTTTTTCTCTTTCTTGCATTTCTTCCTGCTTTATTCATTTAGTCTGCTTTTATTAAAAAAAAAAAAAACAACCAAACCTCCCCCCAACACTGCCCTTCACCATCCCCTGATTCTGTTCCTTGCTTCTTTTCTTGGGGGTGTTCTGACTGCATTGAGGACAATGCCTACTTCTGTTATGGGGGTGGGCATACACTAGTTGGAACCAATTATGTGGCTCTTTTGGGTATAGTACTTGACTTGTGATGTATGCAGCCGCGTGACCTTATGTATGCACTCCGCATAGTCTCCCGATGCACTACACGATATCCTGAGCATGCCCGCAAAAAATTTTTGTTCATATTTGGGACCTATCACCCCGATGCATTCTAGTCTTGGTATCACTTTCTTCAATTCACTACACAAGCCATTGACTTTACCACGCTTCAAGCTCATGTTTGCTGTTATTGCTTACGTACATTGTTTAGCATTCCTTGTTAACCACGGCCATTGTATTCTCGGTGCGTGCATATTAGGCGGGAAGATGATTTTAGGCCATCATTTACGTGTTACATCTCGAAATATATTGAGTTACCCTTTGCACCCAACGGGCCACGGATTGCCAATTCAGTTCGAACCTTAGGAATCGTGATCACGAGAAGTACAGTGGACCCCGAGGTAGCGTGAGTGTCGAGAGTGCTTGTACGATTTTAGTTAGTGAACCTGAAGTTAGGTTGGTGTAAAGACCAAATGATGTATATGTGAAAATATGGCCAAGGGAATGAATGTGGTAAATACTCAAAAACTAATTTGAAACAAAAGTAAGTATACTCAAAAACTAAAATGAAGTATGATATTGCGACATATAAGCGCTTTCATGAGTGCACGGGTCGTACAGTAACAAAGTGGACTCACAGGAGTGGGATATCGTACCGCGAGTTGGAGGTTAATTGGAATTTGATCACCCGATTACAAGGCTCTTCACTATTTAGGCCATCAAATAGGATGAGGAATAAAATCAATTTAATTGAAACAAAAACTGATTTAAAACTAATCTAAAAATCTACCAAATAAACAACTACTTAATTCTAAAATGTATGAAGAGAAATTCGCACAGGGATGGGGATAATTATTCCTGAAGCAGTTAGCATTTCCTTAAAGCACAACATTTGTGAGTTGAATGCTAGATTTGTCAAATAGCGATTAATAGTATAGTTGGGATTTCTCTACGGCACTATACATTTCAATATCTAACACACCCGTATTCCTTTTTGGAGACCAAGTAGGTCTAAATAAATTACTTGTAAAATTTGTAGCACTCTTTAAGATTTGAAGATTTTCTTTTTCATGCTATGACCATTTCTCGGAATTTGAAGAATTCTTGCCCCCATAGGCAGGATAATGCAAGCCTTCTCGATGTAATTGGTATCCGTCCCTTAATCTAATAAAATTTTCTATTTCCTTGATTAGATCTTTGATAACACGGGATCGAATCCCTTTCATCGAGACTAAGGAGAAACCTACGATCAAGCTAAATTGATACATCATCTAATTAATCCTCACACCATGGAAGTAAGAAGTGTGATCTATCAAAGTAAATTTTCAAGTTCATTAGTTCAGATATTAGTCTTATACCCACTGAAGATTCTTAGCTCTTTACTGCAGAATCTCCATCTCTGTGTCACTTTCGGAGGGCCTCACAGGCTCGAGCAAAATCTGACTCTTTTGGTATAAGCTACTAATGTCGAAGCAGTTCATTATATGAGCAGTACCAATTATATAAATTCAGTTTTCAAACCCAAAATGGCCGAAAACTCTAATCCCCGAATGTTCGACAATTAAACTGACCATAAAGGGTGTTTAAATGTTCCATTCTTGAATTCCAATCATCGCTAATCAAACAAAAAGTAAGAAAATGAAGAAAAGAAATCAAGAGAAAGAAGAAAAACCCGATTTGAGCTTAAATCTTCGCCTCCAGCAATTAAATAAATTGAATATCACAGTACAACAGAAATCTCTTCAATAGAAATAAAAATATCTTTATAAAACTTCTCTAAGATCTATTAAAAATAAAAATTTGCGGCCAAAAACTAAGAAAATGGGCGGAGTTTAGAGAGAAAACTATGAAGAGAAAATCAGTTTTAGCTTCAATCTTTAATACAGACAAAGTGAAATACGAATCTCGAGTTATCTGACAGAAATCTCTGCGATAGAAATAAAAATACTGCTCCTAAAGCTACTCTAAATCAAACAAATCAAAATCTGAGAAAATTGGAAAAAGGAATGGTCTAGAGAGAAACCCCATGAGGCTCTCGATCTTCTATTTGCCTCACCTCTAAAAAAGCAGTATATATATGGTCTAGGGTGAAATGGGCGGAAATTAGGTGAAAATATCGCACCACGGCCTTTTGGGTTCTAACGGCGTTTTTATTGCAAAAGCGACAAGCTGGTAGCCACAATTTTTTTAAAGTGCGACCAAGTTTAGTCGCGACATAATTTCCTGTTGTGACTAAGTTTACACAGACTGACAACTTGTTTTTCTTCTCCGACTGACGGAGACCGCCTTCTTCATTTTAACTCGGTTTGGGCGTGTAATTACTTTCGTTGGAAAGCTCTTTGAATGTAAAATGTAGCCATGAGATTTGAACCATTTGATGTTCCATATGGTACATAAATTTATCTTGCTTCCAGTGGGCGCGTGGACTCTCGGTTGACTCTTCTTTTGAAAATATATTGCTCATTTCTTACGAATCCACTTGCTTTTCATCGATAATCCTGCAAAACCAAGTTTAGGAAATTTTATGAGTTTACATGAATATGGATATAACATGCATAAATAGCATGTGAAATTAACTCAAAACATAGATGAGTTTGCACTCATCAAACACCCCCTAACTTGAAGTTTGCTTGTCCTCGAGCAAAGAAAAAAAAGAAGTTGCTTGTCCCCAACTGATGGAAAGAAGTTCATTTCACCACTTTTTTATTTAACGAAACTAAGTAATCAAGCTTTGCAATTTATGTGATATGTGTCTCAAGAATTACCCTTACAAGGAATATAAGAATATGAAGTCAAGATAATTTATTCATTTTAATAGTGAATTAATCTCTCATAATAGACAAATTTAGATCATGGTTCTCACTAGTGTGTGTGTGTGTGGTCTTCCTATCAAACAATTGCAAGCTAGATGAGTTTATGAGAGTGAGATAAGTACGCGAGTCTCCTAAGATAATTTATTTAAGGTTCCATAGGCTTGATTCTTATCACTCTCCCTTGTGTAGGCACACACAACTCTCAAGATCAAGTAGGTCTTTATAGGCTTGTAATGTAAGGCTTGGGTAAGGAGTAGTCGAGTAGTCATTTTAAGCTAAAACTTACCCAAACATAAATATTTTTCTGCATTGACAGCTTCTACTCCATCTTGATTCTTACCATCAACACAGTGACACTCTCGAACACCGAAATCATTTTAGATGCATCCTTCCATACTCCTCGTATCACTTACTGCACAAGTCTGCATTCTTTCAACAAACACGAGAAGCCTTTTCTTTAAGACAAGGATATTAGAGTGGTGCAATGTAGAAAGCCTCCACTAGCTTTCTACCAGCCCTTAAGCGAGCTTTAAATCAATAGCTCCCGGACGATTGGCCTTAGGGTGCTTGGGTGAGACACCCTTAGGATTTACTTGCTCTAGGGAAGGAAGGCTACGAGGCTAGACTTACTCCTCCTTGACTTTATTGTATTTTGCTTCTTTTACACTTGATATTTTTCGGTTTTTTTTCAACTTTACTCATTTCAACTTGATTTGGAGTTATTTTCCTATGGAAAAATAACTCCCCCAACCCTGCTCCTCACCGCATTTCAGTGTGTTCAAATCCTCATGTTATGGGTGAGGTTGGTTCTTTATTGAGGGATAGTAGTTGATGTATATGAAGGTTATTGGCTTCAAACTTGGTTTTTATAAACAGAATTTTTGGCTCTTTAAGGCTCAACATCTTGGTACTAGAGGAATATGCATATGCATAATAATAGGGTTAGCTTGAAAGGCACAATATTTCCAAGGATGGCCTATATCATTTCTCAATTGTTGTGTTGCCTAGGATTTCGCCTCAAACGATAATAGAACAAGTTCTAGAACCTATGGAGATCAAAATTAGATGGATTCTCATAAACATTCTCTAACCCAAGCAAAAACTGCTTTTCAAGGGTTCTTAGTGACCACGTGCATGGATTTTGAGAAACCAATGACTAAATAACCTATTAAAGAGATAACTAATTAAGCATTAAGTCCTATTATCTCTAATATTGTCCCTTATCCTAGGGTTCATTTATGGTCCTTATTGACATCATAACAACTCTAAGCAAAACTCAATTAACTCAATAAACTCTAACCAAAAAAAAAATATACCAAACTAAGATGTAAGTTAGGAAGCATCAAATAAAGTCATTATCCAGAAAAGCACCAGAAAATTTCATCCTCAAAGTTGTCATTTGCAACATGTGGGGTGTGACATGATAAACTTACAAAAAATAACCTCCCCGAGCTTTGAGATGAACATTGTCTAAATGTCTAGCAATGAGCAAAAGGAAACTGATAAAGTAAAGGGTAATAAAGAGAGTTGGGAAAAGTGAACTCCCCTTTGTAGTCTTGGCCACTTTGAATAGGAACCTTGATGATTTTCAGACATTGACATTGGTGTACTACCCCTTGATACACTCTTTTGCTTCTTTGGAGTCATGAAATTAGTGGCTTTGGCATTTTCTCAAACACTTGGTGTGCACCAACTTCCTTCACCTCAAATGAGTGAGTTTTGATTCTTCAAAACCTCCTTATTATGCAAATCACTCCACAATCAGCAATGATCCACAAAGAACGAAACAAACAACCAAGCACAAAAATTTTCTTCCATTGTAACTCCTCTTTGATGCTTGGAATGATGGATGGAAAAATTGGGGGTTGACAAAGGTATGTTTGTGGGTTTGTGATGGGTTTTGAAGCTTGAAGATGATGAAGATGGATTGGGGAGGAATGTGATTTAGGATTGAGTGGATGGGAGAAAGAAGGAATTTGAAAGTGGTTAAGAAGTTACAAGGGTTGGAGGGGGGAAAGAGTATGGCAAGATAGAGTATAAAGTAGGAAGAAGAAAAATGGGTTTTAAGGGTTAAAAAGCCTACATTTTCGTAGTGGTCTTCAGTCACGTCGACAATTACGCTCAAACACCCCTATTTTTATCAGCCCATACTCATATCTCCTTCATTTTAGCTCGGAAGTGGATGTGTAAGGACTCGTTGGAAAGCTCTTTCAATTTAGAATGTGCTCATAGGCTGAGGTGAACCATTTGGAGCCTCAATCAATACAAGAAAAATCAGAATGTTCAATGTTGTCGGTCTTGATGATTTCTTGACTCCTTAGAGTTCTCTTAGCTGTCTTGCCCATATCACTTGCTATCCTTCAAAAGTCCTTCATGCTTATATATTCTCTCAAAATTCCTCCAATAGCAACCCTTAATGGTTTCATTCATGCTTAAACTCATCTCTTGTCTTCAATTCTCCTCAAGCATGATCATGAACCTTCCAACTTTATATTTTAGTTCAATTTGGTTATTTTCATCTCAAAAACCTGAAATTTGATGAACATCTCCACTCCATTTTTTTCACACTTCAAGCACTATAATTACATCAACCACTTTCCAACGCCTTCGCTCTTACAAACTAGTCATGACAACATGTTGAGCTTCAAACTTATCTTATTAAAGCACTAACAACGAAGTTAAAACCTTTGTGGAATTTTCTGTCCCATTGAGTAAAAAAAAAAAAAAAAAACGACAACAAATACAAAATAAATAAAAAAATAGAAAGAAAGATAATGGATGATCCTTATTACTTAGTTCAGGATTTGCCTCCCAGTACACTTTCCGTTTTTTAGAGTCGAAGCTAGACTCATTGGAAAAGTACTAATGCTTCCATTTGACCCGATCATTCATCTTGGAAAGCACTTCTCTTTATACCATTAGCTCGAGATGTTTTCTTTCAGACTTTGAAGGGAAAGAAACTCAAATCCCCCTTTAATTATGGCTGGTGGTTGACCGCCATTTCTTGAAACAGTCCCCTACGCATGTGAAGTAGATGTAAGCATTTATGCCCAGGGATTTGTTCAAACATGTGCTTTGATTGCGGCAAACTCACGAATTTTCTACACATGGCTCTTTCTTGCTCCGTCAAGGTAATGGTTGAGTGAAGATTGAACTTTTGCTTTCTCCTCACCCTGAAGCAGGTGAGCTCCCCCTTGTTGATGTCAATCCATGCTTGGCTTGAGGAAAGAAGTGGTCTTCTTAGTATATGATAATTTTGTAGATCCCCTTCAATGCCCCAAGTCATAAAATCCATGGGGAAGGTAAATGTGTCAATCTTCACCAAAATGTTTTCAATAGCCATTACTTGACTTACTTCTTCAAGAATTTCAGTTTATCGATAATGACTCTTCATCATCCTAAGTTGTTTGAGTGCCTTGTTCTCAATTTCCAACTCATTTTCACCTTCTTCCATGATTTCGGGATAGGAAATTTCTGCACCTTTGCTTAAAGGAGTATAAATGCATTCATTAGAGTTTGGCAAAGTGTTACTAGGAGAGGTCTAGAGAATTTTTCCTTGAATGCTTGGACCCAGTATCCTATTTGAGCTTCTACATTTTTCAATCTAGCACTAGTGTTGACTTGGAAGGCATCTAAATCTGGAAATTTCTGCTCATGAAGATTAATCATCTTCGTGTTCCCTTCCATGTAGATAAAAATTTGCTCCTTAACAAGAGACAACTCTTTTTCTTCTTGAAATATGGGATTTGAACTCCCTTGATAAGGCAATACTCCTTGTTCCTTGAGTGAGTCATTGTGAATTCTTTGGTCAATTGATGAAAGTAGTTCAAACTTGGCTTACTATGGAGGCAAATCTATCTTCTATTGAATGTTCCTCCATAAGTACCAACAAATAAGAAAGAAAAACAAAAAAGAAAATAACTACAAAAATACTAATAAAAAAAATAACTAAGAAACAAATCACAACCAAAAGATAAAAATAAAAATAAAAAGAAATTACCTAAGTAGCAAATTACCCGTTCTTCCAAAATGTCCAACTTCCAATGAGAGAAAGTGAGCCTTTTGATCCCGACAACGGCGCGAAAACTTGTAGGAGCGAATGATGTATATGTGTGAAAATATGGCGAAAGGGTGAATGTAGTAATAACAAAAACTGATTTGAAACAAAGCCAGTATACTCAAGAAACTGAAATGAAAAGTATTACCAACACTCAACCCCTTTATGAAGTGCACGGGACATCTGAGTAATAAAGTGGACTCTAGAATTCGGGATATTGTACCAAAGAGTTGGGGTTCTCTGGTGGAACTGATCACCCGTTACAAGGGTTCTGTGGCTATTTAGGCCATCAAATAGGATGAGGAATAAATCAATTTAATTGAAACAAAAACTGATTTAAAACTAATCCTAAAAATCTACCAAATAAACAACTACTTAATTCTAAAAGGTATGAAGAGAGTCACTAGGGATGGGGATAATTATTCACAAAACAGTTTGCATTTCCTTAAAAGCACAACATTTGTGAGTTGAATGCTAGATTTGTCCAATAGCAGTGTAGTATAGTTGGGATTTCTCCTGGCACTATACATTTCAATATCTAACACACCATATTCCTTTTCAGGACAAATGGGTCTAAATAGCTACTTGTAAAACTTGGCACTCTTTAAGATTTGATTGTTTTCTTTTTTGATACTTCCTGACCATTTCTGGAATTTGAAGAATTCTTGCCTTAGACGGGATGTCACGAGCCTTCTCCAATGTAATTGGTATCTCGTCCCTTGAATCTAATAAAAATTTTCTATCTCCTTGATTAGATCTTTGCTAACACGGGATCAAGATCCTTTCATCAGACTAAGGAGAAACCTCTGATCAACTAAATTGATACATCATCTAATTAATCCTCACACCATGAGTAAATTAGTGATATATCAAAGTAAATTTTCAGAGTTCATTAGTTCCAAGATATTAGTCTAACATACCCTGAGATTCTGTCTTCTCTCGGGAATCTCCATCTCTGTGTCACTCAGAGAACTCACTGTCAGAGCAAAGATCTGACTCTTTTTGGGTATAAGCTACTAATATTCCAAGCAGTTCATTATATGAGCGATTACCCGATTATATAAGTCGGTTCAAACCCACAAAATAACTGAAAAACTACAAATCCTGAATGTTCAACAATTAAACTGACCACAGAGGGTGTTTAATGTTCCATTGCTTGGATTTCAATCATCACTAATCAAGCAAGTAAGAAAATAAAGAAATAAATCAAGAGAAAGAAAAACCCGATTTGAGCTTAAATCTTAGCCTGTGATAAATAAATTGAATATCACAGTACAACGAAATCTCTCTTGATAGAAATAAAAATGCATATAAAACTACTCTAAGATCTATTAAAAATAAAAATTTGCGACAAAAACTAAGAAAAATTGGCAGTTTTAAGAGAGAAAACCCATGAAAGAGAAAATCCAGTTTTTAGCTTCAATCTTTGTCTGAACCATAGTGAAATGCGAATCTCGGTTATACGGCAGAAATCTGCAATAGAAATAAAAATGCAAACAAAACTACTCCTAAAATCTAAAACAAATCAAAATATGCGAGAAAAACTAGAAAAAGTGGAGTCTGAGAGAGAAACCCCATGAGAGAGCTCTCAAATCTTCCGTACCCTCTTTACCTAAAAAGCAGTATATATGGTCTGGGTGAAATGGGCTTGAAATTGGAATTAATATCACTTTAGGCCTTTTTGCAGTTTTACATCAGCGTTTTGGTGCAAAAAGCGACAAGCTTGGTCATACAATTTTTTTAGGTCGCGACGAGTTTCTGAGCTCGAACAAAGTTTACAGTCAGCGACACAATTTCTGATGTGACTAAGTTTAAAGACGGCTGACTTGTTTTCTTCTCGACATGTCGGGGCCACTTCTTCATTTTTAACTCGGATTTGGGCGTGTGGTACTCGTTAGATATTTGAATGTAGAAGATGCAGCCATGACGGAATTTGGGCCATTTGATGTTCCATTTGGTACAGAAAAATTTATCTTCCCAGTGGCGCACTGTGAGACACCCGATTGACTCTTCTTTTTAAAATATATTGCTCATTTCTTGTCAAATCACTTGCTTTTCATCAATAATCCAACAAAACCAAGTTTAGAGGAAATTTTATGAGTTTTACATGAATATGGATATAGAATGCATAAAATAGCATGTGAAATTAACTCAAAACATAGATGAGTTTTGCACTCATCAGTTCGACGAGGTATGAGCAGGGAAAGAAATGAGCATCCAGTGGAATCCGAGATGGAGGGAATTCGGAAAAGTTCTATATATTGGCACTGTTGTTCCAAAATTTAAAAAAAACAAAAATGAAAAAGAAACTTGATGGTATCGATTTTGACCAAGCAAGCGGCGTGGCGCTTTTGAGTGCCGGTGCCACGCTAACGTGCCCGTGCGTGGGTGCGTGAATGGAGCGATTTGGGGGTTTTCTTCCCAAGTTTGAACCCTTTTCATATCCCTCCTCTAATTCTATATAAGAGAAACCTAACCCTAAATTTTCCCTCTCACCAAAAGCAAACCCTAGATCAAGCATTCCCTCTAGTGTTTCCATTGCCCTGATCCAGATCCTCCTCAGTTCTTCGCACCGACGTGGTAAGTGCTCCTCAATTCTTTGAGAGCATTTTGTATGGTTATTCATTGTGCCAACATGGATTTGTTTTGGTGGCTTTGGTTGGTGGTCCTGTGTTCTTGGTTTCTTAGGGCATCCACTTGTGTGAATGATGCGGGAGGAGAGATGCTAGCCCAGGCCTGCAAGCGAGCCGATCTTGTTGGAGATGGGTTGTTGGGAGATCATTTTGTGTATTTAGGCCATATTCGCCATATTCGCTATTCTTGCCATTGATGAGCTTAAAAGTCATCTATTTTTAATCCATTTTTCTGTTTGATTTTCATCTGAAAAGGAATAATTAATATGCATAAATATGAAGAAACTCACCAATTTGTTATTAGCAGGAAGTGTGAAAGAAAGAAGAAAAAGCAGTAGAAAATTGCAGCAATTGGTGGAGTAAAAATCACGAGAAAATGGCGAGCGTAAACAAGCGTGCTAATGTTGCGGTTTTGGGCTACACAGTCCGGAGCATGATGTCGCGACATCAGCGGGAAAATTGAAAAATTTGATGCGGGTCGCGACGGGGATCCGCAAAGTTAAGGCGGCGGGTAACCGAGAGACTTTAGGAATGATGTCGCGGCTTGACATGTCGTGATGTCGCGACAAAGGTTGATGTCACGAAAAGGGGATGGAGGCGCGACAGAGAAGCGCGGAAGGCTATGCGAGGTTTGAAAAGGCCCGGCTGATTTGTGACAAAACATTGTCGCGGCCGGAGGGCCCGATGTCAGCGACACAGCGACCGATTAGGCCTCGCGGAGACATAAGTTGATGTCGCGACGAGAGATTAATAATCGGCGACATAGGCGTCTTCGATTGAAGGTTCGCGAGTTCCCTTAGATTGATGTCGGCGACATCGGGGAACCATCGATTAAAGCTGCAAAGACATGAGGCGATGTCGCGGCGAAAGGATTGATGTCGCGACATCGAGGAAGAACAGTTGAAACACAGCGAGAGAGCGTAAAGTGATGTCGCGACGAAAGTTGATGTCGCGACATAAGGAAGAACATCGGTTGAAAGTTGCGAGGACATGAGCTGATGTGGCGACAGAAAATTGATGTGGCGACATCGGAGCGAGCTGCGATTGAAACACAACGAGAGGCCGTGATGTCGCGACAAAGTTGATGTCGCCACATAAGAAGACATCAGTTGAAGAGCTGGGCCTTGGCGATGTGGCGACAAAGTTGATGCGACATAAGAAGACACTAGTTCAAGGCTGCGAGGAAACAGCGAGTTGATGTCGCGACAAGAGATCGATGTCGCGACATGGATGATGTCGCGACATTGATTCCTTGTCGCGACATAAGATGCCTTCAAGAAAACAAAGGAATGTCATGACTTATTGATAAATGTTGTAACAAGTGCGAAGCTAACTAATGTCGCGACAAGGATTTGGTCGCGACTTTGAGCGATAACATGGGCAGTCCACTTGAAATCCACAAAGAATGCATTGGAATTAGGGCCCCAGGCGAAACCACATAAATAAGCAGCTACCCGGGGAGAAAAAAAAGAAAAGGCGAGTGGGCGACTGAGCAGAAAGGTCTACGGGTAGCCAGAAACTCATTTTATTTTTCTTTTCTTTTCTTTTCTTTTATTTTCTTTTTCTGTTTCCGTCTTTATAGATTAGATTATTTTCATCTTTCTTTATTTTGTTTTATTTTCTGGATCTGGATGTTATCGTTTTGGCTTGGTGAATGCGAGAATTCCATTCTTTTTCAAATTACTACACCGGAATGTTTGAAGTTCGAGACGAATTTCTAAATTGACTTTCAGGTTTAATTCTGCGATTGTTCTTATGATCGGAGAATCTTTGTAATGTGTAATTCGGTAATTGAGAGAAACCCGGCTTCCATTAAGTGAATCTTATAGTAAATTTATCTTCCACATGTAGTTGTTTCCAGTGACTTGTGAATTCCAGTTTATGAATTTACTTAGTTTATGGAGTTTAATGTTTTTTTGATCTGAATATCAGAGTTTTCTTATATACTTTGTTTTAAGATTTGTTTCATTGCTCGATTTCAAGGAGGTCCTCGGTGACCCACGGGAGAAGGCATTCACGAGAGTTATGAACATTTCCTCGGTATATTAACCTATTTATTAGAAGTCACAATGAGCTTTGTAAGTTTACTTAGATAAATCCTCTTCTCACTTGAAATCGAAAGAAGAGTTGAATGAGTTATCAATTTAAACAAGCGGAGAGTTCACCTCGATCGCGAATAGTGAAGCCAATCCAGTGTTAGCGAGGATCTAATCAAGGAGGGGTGATGTATTCTAATTTAGAGGAAGAGTAACCGAGGAAGTTGTATATCCTTGCTTGGCGATAACTTGGGAGCTAAGGTTTAGTCCGTAAAATGGGTATGAAGTATTGCAAAGAAAAATACCCGATTAAGGAAATCACCCATTAAAAGTAGTCATCTAATTCCACGTCTTGAAGAATGGGAAAATTAGATAAGAGCTGTGGAGTGTGGAGAGATCGGTTGTCTTGCTAAACGCCTTGGGCGAATTTTAAAACTGAAATACCTGAGCAATTTTATCGGTGTTAACTACGGGAATTGATACTTCACAATACTTAGTGTTCTTGATGTGTCCTCTAAAAGATAACTATTAAGTTTCCATTTATTTTCTTAAATATTCATTTATTCTTTATTCTTTGATTCAGTTTATTTGATTGTTTATTCTTTTCCTTATACTTGTATATTTTACAGCTTCTTAAGCTGGATCACAATGTCATGTTATAGTCCAAATAGTATGGAGCTTGGTAGTGGGGTAGTTGATCTAAATTCTTGAGATCTACGTAGGATGATATCACAGCTTATATCCATTTATTACTTGTCGAGCTGTGCACTTGCGGGATATTAGGCCAGGCAATTGAAAATGATTTACTGCAGGGATTTTTGGTCTATAGAGTAGAAGTCAGCAAGTTTTATAGCCGTTGCCGTGGATTAGTTAATAGTCCTTTGGTAATAGTGTCATAACCTTGCATACATGATTGAAGGCTTAACAAGTTTTATGAAGGCGCAGTTCTTGATGATCGTTAAATTTAATGCATCGATATTAGGTGAAAGAAGGAAATGCTAATTTGGACATTTTGAAGAAAAGAACAAAAATAGCTTTTCAAAAGCGAGTGGTTATTTTTAGCCACTAACCTTTAACAAACCATATTGAAAATATTGTTTGACAGACTATCCTATAATGTAAGTGTGTTTTGATTTCAGGAATGAAAATTTTAATGCATAGGAAGCAGAACAACGATACGATTCCGGCCGAGACAGAGTAGAAGAACACTGAAGCTTGAAAAGATAAGAAACGAAAAAACTCAACCATAGCGGGATGAAGAAGCGGGATCGGGGTAAAATTACATAGAGAAGCGGCTAGAAGGCCTCCAATCGCCCGATACTATGGAGGACTTACGGAAACTATTATTCAAGATAGAATCGCTACTGCGTCGAGCTGACTTGGCTATTGATGCGAAATAATTTACAGACTTAAACCAGCACTATTACAATGGTCAACGGCATCGGTTCTTGGGTGTCCCACTTTGAGGACCCTGACGAGGCACTGGAAGATTTCTCGGGATGGCTGTCTGAGTGAAGTTGAATGGGGTGAGACGGAAGTCATCAAAGCGCATCTATTCCCATTCTCTACAGAGATCTGGCCCAGAAGCTACATGGTATGAATCTTTACCATATGGTTACGATACTTGGGAGGAAGTTAGTGAGCACACTTAGGTAGATTCTTGCGACCCTCACCTCGAGAGAGAAGGAAATCATTGTGTTTGACGAAGATGAAAACTGTATGTAGCTTAGGAAAAGATTGAAACGATTCTTGAGAAGATTTCCAATGCATGGGATAGATCTGAAGGCTGGATAGTTGTTGTATATCATGCCTTGAATGATATATCAAAGGGGATCATTGATGCTTCATGTTGTGGAGCATTCAAACGAAAAAGTGCTGAAGAGGCAAAAGAGCTGATTGAAGACCTGGCTAAATGCAATATGAAAACTCATGAGTTTTCGAAGGAAGCTAACGAGAGGAAATGGGATCATGGGCGAGGCAAGATGATAGCCATGGAGGCCAAGTTGAATGCTGTTATGCACGAGGATAGACGAAGCAAGAAGGAGAACCTGCCTTATGAGATAGGAGCGGTTCGAGGATTATTGAAGGGAAGTGCTGAGAGAGCTCTTGAAGAACAGATACATGATCTTTGAAGAGGTTAAGTATCTGGGTGAGCGAAAACTACCATTTCAAACCCAATACTAACACACTTGACACATTATCACCCGACGAGGAACCATGAGAATTTCTCATATGGTGGAGGGAGCTTCACAAGGCTGGGCATGGACCGGAACCCTCAGCGGGGTTATCAGCGTGCAAGGTTCGACGGCCCGGCGGCAATGAAATGAACACATAAATGAATATCGGTCGGAGGAGGCCCAATCTTTTGAAAGAAGCAGTCTTTACTTGAGTTCATGGGGATAATAAGAAGAGTGTTGAAACTCCATGAACAAAAGTTTGCAGAATTGGAAGCAAGCTGTACCAATTCTCAAAATTTGAACACCCTGATGCATCCACGAAGAACACGGAGACACAAGTAGAATGTTTGGCCCAACCATGCAAAAGCGGAGGAAGGTACCTTCCCAAGTGACACAATGAAGAATCCAAAAGGCTTTGCATGAGTGTGCGGCTTAGGAGTGGGAAGGAGTTAGAAAGATGAAAGAAAAAAAAATGGCGATGACGAGAAGAAAGCAGGAAAAGGAAGAAGCCCAGAGAAAAAGAAAGAAGGAGTAGACGGAAGGACATCCAAGGCTCTGGAGCTGCGATTCCATTTCACGAAATTTACTTGAAATCAAAGATAGGAGCGGTTCTGCAAGGTTTTTGAAAACCTTTCAGAAGCTAGAAATCGAGTATGCCGCATAGAAGTGGTGACTCGAGATGCCACTCTATCTGAAAATTCTGAAGGGCATGTTGAAGCGAGAAAGAAAGATAGTAGAAGAAGGGATTGTGAATCTCACGCTACTTGCGATCTTTGTGATAAGAAGAATTGCGCGAGGAAAGATGAAGGATCAGGAGTTTACAATTCCTTGCATCATTGGAGGAGTTGAATTCCAGAAAGCTCTATGTGACTCAGGAGCTAGTATAAACTTGATGCCTCTTTCTATTGCCAAGCAATTAAGTTTGGGGGAGTTTATTCCCACCACTGTTACTCTTCAAATGAGCGAGACGGTCGATGGTAAAACATGAAGAGTCTTGGAAGATGTGCTGGTCACTGTTGGGAAATTTGTTTTTTCCCAATAGACTTCATCATTCTGGACATGGAAGAAGATTCACAAGTACCCACTTGCTATTGGGGAGGCCATTCCTAGCCCCTCTTTGGGCGCACGATCGACATGAGTTCTTACCTTGAGGGTTGGAGAGGAAGCTGCTGCTTTCAACTTGATCAAAGCATGCAGAATATAGACATAGACAGAGAAAATTGCAATGTAGTTGATGATAATACATGCACATAACCTGATGTTCTGATGATTGTAATGCTCGAATTTTATCAATGAAAAGAGATAAATTCGGTATATTGAAGATGACTACTCGATTGTCAATACAACGATTTTTCATTCTATAGAAGCGTATTGAAATTTGAAACAAAACGAAATGACAAAGGGGAAAATAATGAAAAAGGGGAAATTCATCGAAACAGGTGAAGAGAATTTAGTGTTGAAAGAGTTACTTAAGTCATTTTGAAGTATGCTTACTTAGAATCACCAAAGAGAAAACTAGTGATTATCTCTGCTAGACTCGGTGATGATGAGGAACAGAGGTTGCTGAAAATCTTAAAGAAGCATAAAGAGTCTATAGCTTGGTCCATTGAAGAGTTGAGAGGGTATCCAGTCCATCGGTGCATGCCTGGTCTAGCTAGAAGAAACTTCAAAGCCATCGTAGAACATCAAGGCTGAATCCGATGATGAAGGAAGTAGTCGAGAAGAAATTACTCAAATTCTTTGAATCTTTGGTTTTTATCTATGCAATTTCATATAGTCGCTGGGTGAGAGCCCGGTCTATGTGGTTCGAAGAAGGGTGGGTTTCTTGTGATCATGATGAGAAAAATGAATTGATTCCAGCAAGAGCGGTGACGAGGATGGAGGTATGCATTGATTCACGGGGCGAACCGCGACCACGAAAGATCATTTCCCTTTGCCTTCATTGATCGGATGTTGAATGATTAGCGGGGGCCTTCGTTTTGTTTCTTGGATGGGTATTCGAGATCTGATCCGGTGCTATTGCACACGAGGACGAAGACCACGTTCACATGCCTATGGTACCTTTGCCTTGAAGGATGCCATTTGGGTGTGTGTCTCTGCTACATTCAAGGTGTATGATGTCAATGTTCTCGGACTTGGTTGAAGAGGTTATGGAAATTTTTATGGATGACTTCCGCGTGTGGATCCGGTTTTTGTCGGTGTTTGAAGAACCTAGAAGCGATTAGCTTCAAAAGATGCCAAGACCAGCAGCTAGCAGATTGGGAAAATCATTTTATGATAACGAAGGTATTGTTCTTGGGCATAAATTTCTGCTCTTGGACTGGAAGTAGACGATCAAAGGTATCCATTATCAAAACTCTTGCACCACTACCACGAGTAAAAGGAGTAAGAAGCTTCTTGGGCGTCTTTGGATTTTATAGGAAATTCATCAAAGACTTCTCAATGGCAGACCACTATGCGATTCTTGGAGAAAGGATCTGAGGAGTTTAATTTTGATGACTCTGCAAGGCTGCTTTGAAGAAATCAAGATCAAATTGGTTCAAGCACTATAATGGCTGCACCAAAATGGGATCAGGGATTTGAAATAATGTGTGATGCCAGTGATTTTGCAATGGGAGCTGTCCTAGGGCAAAAAAAAGGAGAGAAAAGGTTCAGGGTAATCTTAACCTAAAAATTCCTTCCATCCTACCCATTACCCAAGCCTAACAATATAAGCCCAGACACGATTGATGCTGAAATTTGGAATTACCTACATTAGTGGAAGTCGATATGAACAACAAACCCCTATGGAATTTGGAAAATATGGGAAACAATCAAAAGCTGTGTGAAGGACTTTAGGGAGTTAAGTGACTCATTATGAAGATGAGAAAGGAAAATCGTTTATTATTCCAACGAGGATCTAATGATTATGTTGTTTTGTAAAACAATTTCACTTGATTTAGTTTGTATACTATAAAGATTAAAAACTAACCTTGAGCTGGACTTGGCTAGATGTACGAAAGCGATGCATTCACTGTATTTCAATCAAATTGGCCCCCTTCTGACAAAAGCAGACAGAAAATGTCCTTTTGTTTGAGGGCGAGCAATTCTTTCTTTATTTGCTTGAGGGCCAAGCGAAACTTTAAGTTTGGGGAGTTTGATGAGCTTAAAGTCATCTATTTTTAATCCATTTTTATGTTTGATTTTCATCACGAAAAGGAATGAATTAATATGCGAGAAATATGAAACTCACCAATTTGTTATTAGCGAGGGGGTGTGAAAGAAAGAAGAAGAAAAAGCGTTAGAAAAATACGGCAGTGGTGGAGTAAAAATCGCGAGAAAATGGCGGTAGAAATGGCGCGGATTGGATATTTGGGTTTTGGAAGCCCACGCAGTCGATTATGATGTCGGAACATGAAAAATTGAAGAAAAATTTGATGCGGTCGCGGCAGGGGATCCTGAGTTAGCGAGTTGAGGGTAACGAGACTTTAGATGATGTCGCGGCGACATCGTGATGTCGCGACAAAGGTTAATCATCGCGAAGGGATGGAGGTCACGACAAGGCGCGAAGCTATGGCGGAGTTTGAAAAGATGGCGTTGTCGCTGACCGGAGGGCGTTCGGCGACACCAGCTAACCGGTTAAAAACCTCGGAGACATAAGTTGATGTCGCGACGAGAGATTAATCGCGACATAAGGCGTGCTTTCGATTGAAGGTTCGCGGAGTTCCTTATATTGATGTCGCGACATCGGGGAACCATCGAGTTGAAAGTTGTAAGGAACATGAGCTGATGTCGCGACAAAGTTGATGTCGCGACATCGAGCTTTGATTGAAACTGCGAGGCATAAAGTGATGCCGCGTGAAAAGTTGATGTCGCGACATAAGAACATCAGTTGAAGGTACACCGCGAGGACGCTGGCGATGTCGCGACAAAGGGATTGATGTCAGCGACATGAGGGCGAAGCTGTGATTGAAACACAATAGAAGGCATAAAGTGATGTCGCGACAAAGGATTGATGTCGCCACATAAGAAGACATCAGTTGAAAGCTGCAAAGACATGAGCTGATGTCGCGACAAAGGATTGATGTCGCGACATAAGAAGACACTAGTTCAAAGCTGCAGAGACATGAGTTGATGTCGCGACAAGAGATCGATGTCGTGACATGGATGATGTCGCGACATTAATTTACTGTCGACATAAGATGCCTTGGAAAACAAAGGAATATCATGACTTATTGATAAATCTTCGACAAGTGCCCGAGCTAACTAGTAATAAGCGACAAAGGGATTTGAGGTCGCGACACGAGCGACAACATGGGCGGTCCACTTGGAAATCCACCAAAAGAATGCATTGGAATTAGGAGCTGACTGAAATATAAATAGCGGTACCAGGAGAAAAAAAAGAAAAGGCGGAGTGGGCGGCGAGCGAAAGATACGGGTAGAAACTCATTTTATTTATTTTTCTTTTATTTCTTTTTCTATTCCAGTCTTTATAGATTAGATTATTTTCATCTTTCTTTATTTTTTGTTTTATTTTACGAGATCACGGATGTTATCGTTTGGCGGGTGAATCACGGAATTCCATTCTTTTAAGTCACTACGGAATGTTTGGAAGTTGAGACAAATTTCTAAATTCGACTTTTCCGGTTTCAAATTGCGAGTTGTTCTTATGATCGGAGGAATCTTTGTAGTGTGTGGTCGATGGTGAGAAACCCGAGCTTCCATTAAGTGAGATGCTATAGTCGAATTTATCTTCCACAACAGTTGTTCCAGTGACTTGTGAATTCCGGTTTGTGAATTTACGCCACGGTTATGGGTTTAATGTTTGATAATATCGGTTTCTTATGCAGTTTAAAGATTTGTTTCATTGCTCACGATTTCAAGGAGATCTCTGAGTGACCACGGAAAGGCATTCTGAGAGTTATGAGACATTTCCTTGAAGGTATATTAACCTGTATTAGAGATCTAATGAGCTTTGTAAGTTTACTTAAGATAAATCCTCTTCTCACTTGAAATCAGAAAGAGTTGAATGAGTTATCAATTTAAAAAAGCAGGAGTTCACCTCAATTCGAATAGTGAAGCCCGATCCGTGTTGGCTGAGATCTAATCAAGGGAGGGTGATCTATTCTAATTTAGAGGAAGAGTAACCCCGAGGAAGTTGTATATCCTTGCTTGGCCAGATGCTTGGGGCTGAGTTTGAGTCCATAAAATGGGTATGAAGTATTGCAAAAAAAAAATACCCCGGATTAAGGAAATCCACAGTAAAAGTAGTCATCCTAATTCCACTGTCTTGAAAGAATCGGAAAATTAGATAATGAAGCGTGGAGTGTGGAGAGAGATCAGGTATGCTTGCTAAGCGCGGGCTGGATTTTAAAACTGAAATACCTGAGCAATTTTGTAAGGTGATAACCTCTGATTGATACTTCACAATAGCAGTGTTCTTGATGTGTCCTCTAAAAGATAACTATTCGGTTTCCATTTATTACTGCTTAAATATTCATTATTCTTTATTCTTTAGATTCAGGTTTATTTGATTGTTCATTCTTTTTTCCTTATACTTGTATATTTCTGACTTCTTAAGGTACGGATCATGATCATGTTATAGTCCCGAATAGTATGGAAGCTTGAGTAGTCGAGGTGGTTGATCTAGAGATTCTTGAGATCTGCGGCAGGGATCGATGTACGGACTATATCCATTTTATTGCTTGTGGGCACATTGCACTTGCGGGATGTGGAATTAGAAACCCAGAAATTGAAAATGATTTACTCTAGGAAGTTTTTGGTGCATAGGTAGAAAGTCAAACCAAGTTTTATGGCGTTCTTGAGGTTAAAAAGTTAATAGTCAGCTGGTAATGAGTGTTATAACCTTAACGTCATTTAGGAAGCATTCATATTTATGGAAAATTGAAAAACACTTCGGAGAGGGGAAAGGCTCACAGCTCATCTATGGAGCGGCGTGAAAAAATGGAAGGTCGTATAAGTGAGCCGGAAAGAAAGGAAAGGGAAATGGAAAGACTCTTCATCCCAAGAGTGAGGGGCATCGAGAGTGAAGAAGAGAGGCATGCGAGGCGAGATGAAGAAATTGAGGCCATGTTTCTTTGAGTCTTTAGAATCGAGGCGGAAAAGTGGGGCGATCAGTTGCGGCGGGGTTTGTTGTGAGCGGGGGAGTGAAAATTGACACGTTCTTGTTCACCATCCCTATCAGGAGTGTTGGTCGGGAGACGAAATATGCGCTTTGTTGGTGAAGCGGGCAAAGGGTGTTCAGACCATGGTGGGGAATTCTATTGAATTTTGAGAGAAGATCATAATGTAGACACCTGTTGGAGACTCTTGTTTTTGGGGAAACAATTAAGGGTCGTACGACCTTTCGATAAGCTCAATCATTGAATTATGTGCGCACACCTACGTGGCCAGGCCTTACCCACCTCGGGGCCATTCACGAGTTTGGCGCAGTTTGTTTGCAAATGCCATATTGCATCAAGCGGTTCCCATGGGAGGTTTTGTCGCGCCAAGGAGTTCGTGCAGGGAAGTTAAAGCACAGTATGCATTAATGAACAAAATCATTCACAATATGATCGGGCCGAATGGAAAAGAGAAGTTGCCAAGCAAGGAAGAAATCCAGTTTCTGTATGAGGTAATGACTGGAAAAATCATTGATTATGCCTTGGTAATATGGTGTGTTATGAGGGACTTTCTGAGGTCCCCAACTGAGCCGAGGCATATCCCATTCAGGCTTTAGTTACAAATCTTGTGGAAGCTGCGGGGATAAGGGGAATTAGTTAGAGAAAAAAGAATTCTTCCTAAGCTAGGCCTTATCACAAACCAAGCGAAGAAAAGGTAGTGCAGCCCACAGGCCTTAGTCATCACGTTACGCCGGTGTTTTCTAGGGCTTCATCGTCATCAGCTCGTCGGTCGATAAGCACATCTCCTTTGAAAAGGATGGAGCGTAGAATCAAGGGTTGGTTCAGTCGTATTAGGAAAAGCGGCTTGGCCCGGATCGCGGCTCTCGAGGCGCGAGAGTCACATCTTACGAGAGCCTGTGTTGGGAGATGGTCTCTCTTGACTTAGAAGGGGATTCTGATGAGCTCGATGACTGTGTTGATGAGGACGCATTCTCTTCGACTGATGATGGGGAGAATGTAGAGTAGTAGCATGGAGAGTTAGAATAGGGTGGTGTTGGCAATTGGGTAGAGACCTCAGCCATGTCATGCCAACACCCATTTTGTTCATATAAGCCCTATTTGTGTAGCCCATGGTCATTACAAGCTTGAAAGACCTTTTTGATTTTAGTTATGTTGGATGTTCCTCTTTGACTTTTATGCATATTAGTTTTCTTGGTGATGTTAAAATGTTTGTCGTGATAATGTAGTTCATTTCAGTTTGGTGATCTGATTGCAGCCTTTTCTTTCTCAAATCCATAGTCCTTTGTATGAGTATCTCTGTTTTGTAACAGTTTGTTATTATGTCCATTACTCTTAGACTATGGTTTCATTTGAGTTCAGACGGTTGCATACTCTGTCAAGTTAAAGCACTATGATCGTTTTCGTGTTTTTGTGCTTGTGCAAGTTTTTCGAGTTCTGTGCACACTTTTTGTAGGGGTTCATGTCCAGAGAACAAATGTAGATCATTGCAGTTGATGGCAGCGTCGAAAGCCGGGCCAGTGCTATGGTGAGAGGGAGCATTTGCGAAGGCGTGATGCCAGGTACCACACATAATGAATGCCGTACCCACATGCGATGTGTGGTACGGTGCAAATAAAGGCGAAATGCCGGTACTAAGCGGCCAGGCACGATTACACTTTTGAATGCAGGCACCACACTTATTAGTGGAATTGCCAACATATAATTTACTTGGATTTGAGCAAAATTCCAATCTTGATGCAAGGGTACGCTCGTCTTTCGACCACCACTCCGAGATCATGAAGGAGAAGGGTATTTAAACCCGATAAATGTCAGAGAATAGTAGTTTTTTATTCTAGGGTTTGGTTTTGGACAGTTGGAGTGTTTTCTCTCATATTTTTGCTAGGGTTCATAGAGTAGAGTAGAGTATTTAGTTTCTCTTCGGATTTTGAGTTTTCAATTACATGTAATCTTTTAGTTGGTCCATAATTGATTATTTTCTTGCGAGTTACGTAAGCGATATCCCAATCTTGCAATTGAATCGTTATTTCTCAAGTCTTATTTATGCGTAGTTTCTTATCAAATATGAATCGATTTTCAGTTTCAATGGAGTTCTAAATTTCCATGATGGGTTCTAATGGTGGAAACTCACCTCCGTCAAGGGAATAACCCTTAATTCCTCTTTTGTGCTTCAACGGGATTATACGACGCAAGCACTTGCAGAAAATCTTATAAACCTTAGTTTGACATCTTCTTGACAACGTGTGAATGAGAGACCCCTCTCGGTACGTTGTGCTTGACAGCAGGCTAAGAGTCCAATGATTCATTTGAACAAGTGTTTGTCATCTGCTCAATCGTTCTTAGTTTTAAAAGAGCCTTTAATGTAAAATCTTCCGTCGAAGACCATTCATCGATAGCTCTAAAGATGAGATTTATTGAATAAGAGATGGAATTTACGATCGGTAGTGGTGGAAACCTAAGAACCACATTGTGGTCAAGCACGCACCTGAAATTTACAACCTTGCAAGGGTGACAATTAATCCCGACAACCTTGCCATAAACTTGTGAAATTATATTATATAAACCAAAAATCTCTTAGAATAAGTCATTTTCAAAGCTTGGTTTTGATGCGCTGTGTAAGTGCACCGTCGACAAGTAATAAAATGGATTTAAGTCCGGTCTCGATCCACGAGAGATCTGAGAATTTTAAATCAACTACGACTACTCGAAGCTCCATACTATTTGGACCATAAAATGATAGTGGAATCCCGACATTAAGATTAGCTGGAAAATTAAATGAACATAAGAAAATAACTGGAATAAAAAATAAACTTGAATATAAAGAATAAAGAATAAGTGATAGTTAGGAAAATGAATAGCAATTGAATAGTAATCGTTTAGAGAACACATTAAGATCAATGCTATTGTGAAGAATCAATTCCTGCTGTAAACTTGTAAAATTTTCTTGTGAACTTCAGTTTTCAGAATCTGTCCAAGGCGAAAGTAGTTCAGCTGGATCTCTCCATACTTCACATTTCATTACCTAATTTTGACCTGATTCTCTCGAATACAGGGAATTAGATAACTACTTTTTGCTGAGGGACTTCTAACTCTGGGTATTTTTCTTTTGCAATACTTCATGTACCCATTTTGTGGATACATGAAAGCCTTAGCTCCCGAGTTATCGGTCAGCCGGGATATCACGGCTTCGTTTGCTCTTCCTCGAAATTAGAATAGATCACCCTCTCACCGAGATTAGATCTCGGCTAACACGGGATTGGCCTCACTATCGGGTGAGGTGAACTCTTTGTTTGTTTAAATGGATAACTCGTTCATTTCGGTCTTGATTCAGCGAGAGAAGGATTCTCTAGTAGCTCACAATCACATTAGATCCTAATAGCGGGTTAATATACCTTTAAAGAGATGTTCCTGAGAAACTCCAGGAATCATCATCTGTGTCCTTTCGAAGGACCTCCTTGAAATCGGAACAATGAAACAAATCTTAGACGGGTATAAGAAACTGATATTCAGATCAAAAACTTTAAACCCAAAACTGCAAGTAAATTCATAAACTGAAATTTTAGATTTGTTGGAAATAACAATAGGAAAGATAAGTTCTGACAATAGCATTCATATAATGGAAGCTGGGTTCCTCAATTACTGAATTACGCTCTGACATTCCCTCTAATCATAAGAATAAATTGCATTTTGGATAAACCGAATTCCGTAAAATTTGTCTCGAACTTCAACTTTCCCAGCACTTGAAAAGAATTAAATTCTCGTATTCAAATTTTCTTCAAGAAAACGACATACATCCACCTTAAAATGAAACAAAAAATAAAATGGTATGAAAACTAATCTACTCTAAAAACGACTCAAACATAAAATAAAGAAAGAAAACAAAAGAAAACTAAAAATCGAGCCTTCGCCTATCCGCACTTTCCGCCCTGCGGGTCGCCAAGTCGCTTTAATGAGCCGGATAGCCGCAAGATTATAGTGGTTCCTCAATTGGGCCCTAACTAATGTAGCATGTCAGGATTTAGAAAGTATCCAGCCTGTCAATGCTCAAGTCGCGCCAATTTCGCTTCTCGTCGCGGACATCATCGATGTCGCGGAAGACCAATCTCACGTCGCGACATCAACTTATCATAACCTTGATTTGGTCATTATTCGATGTCGACACCAATATCTTGTCACGACATCTTCACGCCTCGCGTATTTCACGTTTTCCGACGTCGCACTTCCACACATCATTCATTGAGGTAGTTCGTCAGGTGGTGTGGCGACCTGCCGCACTTCCCGCCACAAAACAGAGTCCTCCGCAATTTTCAATCGATGTCTTCTGATGTCGCGGCGACAATCTCATGTCGCTGACATCATTCTTGGAACTGCAGTTTCAATCGGTTTCATGTCACGCGACATCAATGTCTTTCACGCGACATCCCTTTATATGGTTCTCAGATTTTGATCCGTCGCTCCCGGCGTCGCTGACTTCGATCTCGATGTCGCTGACATCAACTTACGGCTCGCGCCTTCACTTGATGGTTTTGATGTCGCGGATTTCAAATTTCCGGGCCGATGCTAGCTCATTTCCTTCGGGCCTTTCATCCGCCGGGTTCGGCGTCGCGACTTCGCTCTCGTCACACATAAGCTCCAAGAATTGTAACCTTCAACTCAAGAGTCCGCATGTCGCGACCATTCTCTTGCCAGCAGAACATTCAGCCTTTCGCCGCGACATCGCTTGAGTTCCAAAGCAGCCTTCATCACCCAAACCTCTATAGCTTCGCGTGCTTCATTACGAATTCTTTATCCTAGTCACCACATCAACTCTGTCGCCGACTTCGAATAGTCGTCATGACGCCATCCTTCTAGCCCCTGCTACTTCAACCGCGAAAGATCGGTACTTACTCGTCGCTGACCGCATCAAATTCCTTCAATTTCTCGTGTCGCACTTTAACTGATCAACCCCAAACTCCGCATCAATGACTCACCAGCTTCTTTTTCATTTCGCTCCGCCATTCGACCGTATTTCTTATCCACTTATTTCTCGCATTTTCTACTACTTTTTCTTCTTCTTTGCTTCCTCCTTCCAAGCATCGACAAATTGGTGAGTTCTTCTACACTCAGATATTGTAAAAATTCCATTTTAACCTAAAAATAAAAATGTAAAAATGGACTAAAAGAGATGACTTTGCTCATCAAACTCCCCAACTTAAAATTTTGTCATTCCTCAAGCAAAGAAAGAAAGAATTGTCATTCCTCAAACAAGAAGGACATTTTTTCTCGTTTTGTTCTCAGAAGAGACCCAATTTAATCAGAATATGTATGCAAAATTCTTCGTACATCTAGCTTCAAGTCCAGCCTGTCATCTCTACTTTTATATGCAAACTAAATTGTTGAAATTGTTTTACAAACAATATATAATTATCGATCCTCATGAATAAATGAATTGTTTTCCTTTCATTTTCATATACCTAGTCATTATTTAACTCCCTAAAGTTCTTCACATGTTTTGTTTGCTCTATTCTTCCAAATTCCATAAAGCTTGTTTTTCTGTATCGGATCTCCACTAATGTAGGGTGATTTCACCTTCAAGATCAATCAGTCTTTGGGCTTATATTGTTAAAGCTGGGTATCGGGTGTATTTGGAAGCAATTCTAGGTTAAGATTACCCCGAATATTTTCTTCTTCTACCCTTTCTTTCGCTCTAATAAACTCCCCTAAACTTCATGTTTGGGACATCTCTTTGATTTCTTCATTTCAGAACTGTATGTCCCCTATTTCTCACTTGTAATTAATTCTAGGAATTTCCTTAGTTTGCTACCACTAAGGGATATAATGTTTTAACTTTTTTAGGCTTTCTAACACTCTTAGCGAACTTTCGTTAGTAACTCCCATACTGTATGAGACATTAGGTACTAAATAAACACCCCAAGAACTTAATTGTTCAAGAGAGTTAGGCCATGATAAAACTTATCCCTAAGCCTTCTTTCTCGGGTTGCATTTTCTCGCTTCTTCGCCTTTCATTCCCTTGAAGTTCCTCAAACATATGATCCCCAAACTTCATTTTCCTTCTTCCTTCAATTCGGTAATCGCTGCCGTTTTTTTTTTTTTACTCGAAGGATTGAATTTTCTCGATGGGTCAGGGTTTCATCGCTTATTTTTCAAAATCACTCTGCTAGCTCAATGTAATTAATCTAAGGTATACGACAAGATATTAATAAGGATGGCTAGAATGGTCAAACTATCCAAAATACCTGGTGATCATTTCCTCGGTCAACTCACCACCTAGGATTTCCTGCCTCAATCAATAATCTAACAAATTCTAGAATCAATCAACAAATTGCGTGGACTAACTATAAGGAGTATTCTCGACTCAATTTTTATTGATGAGTAGTTAAGTTAATCGATATTCAATTGTGTTCCTCGACTACCGCTCATACCACAAATTCAAAAAATCAAGCTTGCTCCTTCGTTGTATTACCTTCCTCTTATTCGGACTTATCGCTAAATATAAATAATTTTCACCAGGTTTCAATTAAACTATATCCATTTTCATTAGTCCTTATTCGCAATTTTTTCATTTCAACCTACTCCTACTCTAATCGTCATTCACCAAGCTTACCCACCTCTCAAGCATAGCTTTCTTTATTCTGGGAAATATTTCCTACTTTTATTTCCTAATCATGCAAATCCACAAAAAACAACATACATTGAACAATCAAATGCAAGATATCACACAACAATCTAATTTAAATTTCATTTTATTTCTCGATTCATTGCGAACTGCTGATACACAAAGACGGATAAGGATGGTAAGGAAGGTTAGGTATGAGAAGGTCCATTTTTTTCTTTTGGAAGAGGTAGCAAAAATATCGTGGGGATCCAGTCTAAAGTGTTCAATGAGTTTGTGAACATATGGAATTTCATTTCCTTCTTTCCTTTCTCTCTCGGGTTTCCCTCTCAACTGCTTCAATGACAATCTCATTAGAGTAGATCAACTTTCTTGCTCGTAGCATATCCCCGCCTTCCCAAGCCATTCATTGTAATTTTATTTCAAATATGACTTCCAAGAATTTAGAAAGATTGTCATAATCAACCTAAATTTTCCACCATTCCTTCCTCGCTCAGAATTCAAATTCTATCAATTGTCTCTATCGTCAGCTTTGTTCTCTCAGCCCCTTCAGAGAGATTTGTATAATAACTTGAAACCCTTGATTTGCTCCCAAATTTGTCATGTTTCTTTATCTCTTTTCTCCAACAATGTTAGTAATGAGAATCAATGATCAAACTCGCTGGTTATAGAAGGCTCACACTCAGCTTTGAGTTTTAGTAACAGTCGCGGATCTCTTTCTTCATTTCTTTCGAACTCCTCTCCGTCGGCGAACATTTTCCCATCCGCTCCTCTCTTTCTCGTTCTTCGCCCTTCTTTCCACCGTTGTTCTCTCTTGATCTCCACCTCATGCCCTTTCTTTCCTCGTTTAAATTCTTCCCACTCGTCGGGGTCTCTCCTTTTCAATTCTTTCATACACCCTTCTCTGAATCTCTCGCTTTAAGTTCCACTCCTTCCTCTCTTCTTCATTCTCTTCTCGCATGGTATCAGAGCCTGTAATCGAGTCGTTTCTCAGGCCCTCCTCAGCCTCTCCTGTTGGAAATCTCCTCGTCTAACGGAGAGAAACCGGCCAAAGTGGATGGAGAAGCTCCATCACGCCTTCATTCTCGCCCCTTCACATCCGCAAACATGTAGCCGGTCATTGCCGTGAGTTCACCGGTCACGCCTCGATCGCGGGCCCTCCGGGGTTCTCCTTTTCCTGTCCTTCACTGGGCTTCACTCTCGTTTCTACCAAAGACTCCTTTTTCCTCCGGGTTTCTCGCCCTTACTAACTCCCCACAAAAGGAGTGGTAGCTCTGGGACTTCTTTCTTCTGGCTTCCCAAATTCCTTTCACCCCAAATTCCTCTGCCAGAATTGTGGATTGGCTGGCCGCGAGGAAGCGAATTCTTTGTTCCCTTCATGATACCATGATGTATTCCCGCGATAACTCCGATATCGATCTGCACTCGAGTATGGCATACAGTTAGCATTACCTTCGTTTCATCGTGCATAAAATGTTTTGTTGGAACCAAAATTGTGATCGCTTAGGAAGTAAACCATCTTCGCCCTCATCAGGCCTGCTCGCAGTTCCCGCTTCTTCTCCTCGTCTTAACCGCACCTTCCATCGAGCTTCAAGAATCTTTCTAAAATCTCTAAGCCTTGTAAATTTTCTGAATTTGGAGCCATACAGATTGTAATACCATAGGGCCTCTGATGGCCTCGCTTCGTAGATGAGACCCGCACTCCTCTTAACAAAAACAAGCTCCATCCTTCCTTCCTACCATATCGAATAAAACTCTCCCACCGCTGTCAGATACCCTGTTGTGTGCGCAGAGACTCTTCCATCCTCGGCTTCTATCATCTCCTTGAAAGGAGTCATTGTGGTTTTTGAATCTCCTCTCTCGTATAACAAAACCTCATAGCATAATACTTCTTCCACCGGGAATAAGCTTCATCTCGAGACTTAAATTCCTCTTACTTCTTCTTCTATCCTCCCCTTCCTTCTCGCTCTTTTCGAAATTCCTAGCCGTGCTTCGATGGCATTCCTCCCGCTGTTTCATCCCGACTAATCCTCATCTAATCCGCCTCCTCGACAGAAGCTTCTTCTTCTGATTGTTCGTGTTCCTCATTATCTCGTCTAGTTAAAATCAAAGGTGGGAATTTCAGCCATTGGAAGCAAGAGAAAAGCCTTCCAAGGTTCGGAATGCTGTGGTTTTCAAGTCGATCTCGGGAGGGAAGACGAAAGCGAATGCTTGCGCGGGTTGGAGGAATGAGATAGTTTCCAACGCTTGCAATTCAATCAATGTTCGGTGGGCTGATTATGTTTCACTAAGACCTCGCTGACTTCCACCCTGGGCCTTTTCATTAAAAATCATTAAATTTAGGGCTTTTTGAAATGAGTAGTTGACACATGTCGCATTTTATGTCACGACATACCTGGGATGTCGCGACAATTCAGGGTTTTCCAGGAATTATTTGATGTGGCGACAAGCTTTCTCCAATTTGAAACTTAATTCACTGTCGCGACAACACAGTGGTGTCGCGACATGAATCTCCTTTCTTCAGTACTCACTAATTTTTCTTTCCAAACTGGTCACGACATCAATGTTTTGTAGGGACATTAGCTAATGTCGCGACATAACCCTTCATAGACTTAAGTCTAATTCAATGGACAAAACTTTGAATTCTCTTATTCTTCCTAACCCATTTAGACATCTCTTCAGGCATATTTTAAGCAAAGATCTAACAATTAGTTCAAATATAACTACATAATTGGGTTAGGGAGAAGGTTACTCCCCTTTTTCTCAGGTCGCGACTCCTCTGCAAGTTGCCGGAATTATTCCCTCGTAGTCGCTTTGCTAATCATGTCTTTAACCTTGCGTAAGATCACCGCAATATTCAAGAAAATTCTAATTAAACCATAAATCGATTTCTAAAATTTAAATATATCCTTCTAGAAAACAATCACTGACTCACTAAAGAATCTAAGAGAAAAGAAATATTTCCAAAATTTAAAATCGAATTTAAATCATCATGGGTCAAGCCCCATTAGCCGCCGCTCAGTCCCATCGGACTTGCTGTTGTGGTACTTCTTCTTTTTCCTCAAGAACCAGTTGGAGTTCTTCCATTTCCTCCCCCTTGTTGAGATAATGCTTTAATCTTTGTCCATTGACCTTGAATTCTTCGCCAGTAGCAGTCCTCAATGTCACTGCTCCAAATGTAGTACTTGACACCACTGTGTATGGCCTATTCCAATTGGATTTTAATTTCCCTGGAAATAATTTCAGTCTAGAGTTAAACAACGTAACCTCGTTCCCTCGTTTCGAACTCTTTTCAAATTCTCTCGATCATGCAATTTCTTTGTCTTATCTTGTATATTCGAGCATTGTCATAAGCTTCATTTCTCGCTTCTTCTAATTCTACGCTTAGAGTAGTCTTTCTTCCTCATAGCCTTTAAAATCGAAGTTTAACTTCTTGATGGCCCACATCGCTTTCTCGTATTCTAATTCAAGAGGTAGGTGACATGGTTTGCCAAAAACAACTCGTATGGGACATTCCAATGGGGTTTTGTATGCACCTGTAGTTCTCCAAAGTGCATCATCAAGTTCGAAGACCAATCCTTCCCGTCGAGCTCACATCTTTCAAGTATTCTTCGATCTCCCCTGGAAATTTCATTGTCCATTGGTTTGGGATGATAGGCTAAGCTCATTACATGCTTGATCCCATACCGCCATAAGTTTTGCAAATATTTGTTTGTAAATGGGTTCCCCATCACTAATGATGGTTCCTGGGGTTCCAAACCTCGGCTTCGCTAAAATATTCGCAAGAAATTCACAACTGTATTAGCATCATTCCTCGGACAAGACACTGCTTCCACCCATTTGGAGACGTAATCTACTGCTAGTAGTATGTATAGGTTTCCAAATGATGGTGTAAGACCCGAGAAATTCCAATTTCTGGAATAAGGGCAAAATCGTAATTTCAATTACAAAATTTTAATTACGGTTAAAAATTCGTAATTAATTCTCTAGATATCGGATGACGAAACGGATTGCACCGTTGGAATCGTCTCTCAAATCGAAGGCACGCAAATTTCGTGAATTTGATGAGACAAATGAGTCAAGACGCTTTTTCGAGGCATCGCCGGTGTCAGAATCGATTCGATGCGACGAAAGGCACAAATAGCATGTACTCATGTACCATAAGTGGTATGAGTAGAGAAATGATGAAAATGGATGGCCGAGGTAGTGCCGAATATCAAACTCGGCAGTTATGACATAGCCGCCATTTTTGGGGATTGACAAGCCTACTAGGTGCCAAATTAAGGAATAGTGATCATCTTCATTAAACCAATGGAGAGCAAAACGTGGAGGCCATTTTGATGCAAAGGAGCTTTGGGTTTGAGAGAGTTTTTAGAGAGAGAGAGTGCTTCTCTCTTAAGATCCCGCGACGGACCACATGTCGACTGAGCAAGAAGGGGAAACGCTCGACGCTGAGCGTGCTACGCGTGGACCCCTGACCAAGGAAGCTACAACCAAGAGCAGATTTTCTACTTCATGCCATTCCCATTTAAGGTTTTCATGAGTTTTGCTGGTTTGAGGCCGAGGGGTTTGCTTGATCTATCTCCAAAACATGGGACCGAATTAGAATTTATCGGGATTTTTCCCACCATCCGAGACTCCGCCCAAACTAGTGGGCTGCTCTGGGGGTGTTTTTAATTCAAGAATTTTGCTTTAAATCATGAATTTGTATGGAAAAGGCCGGATCGTCGCTTGATCTACCCAAACATGGGAATGAAATTGTAGAAATTTTGGAGACTCTTCGATACCGTGGACCTTCGTAACTGGTAGTGGGTCAATGCGGTTAGAATTTATGGAATAAATTTATTTTGGTGATTAGGAGACCGGAAACGGGAATGGGAAAATCTGCTCCACCAAGAGGAACCGCAGGAAGTGTGGGTCGCCTGCGGACGTACCCCACTTATTTTCTCGTTGGGACCGTAAAACAAATTCCTGCTCATGGATAAATGGTCGAAATTGTCCATGTATTTTGGTATGAAATCAGATGAAATGAGTGACTTGATTTTGGTGTGGTGTAGGAAATCAATAGGTTAATGCTTAATGAGGATTAATATGAGGTCACAATTATATGGAATATAATCGCGGTAATGCATAAAGCATCGGGAATAAAGATTGTGATTTGCTCAATTATATGGAATATAATCAGGATAATAGGTCGGAGATGAAATTATGAATTTCTCAATTGAGCTAAATTGGGATGCTTGATGTGTTGGAATTACATGCGTAATTATAGTTGATTGAAAATATGCATGTCGATTATTATTGTAAATGATTTTGAAAATGGCATATCGCATTTTCATATGCAATCGGGTAGCCTAGAATTAGGTGTGAGTGCATGACAAGGTGTTTTGTAAACGGATATGTTTGCGAAAGGAATTTCAAAGGATGATATTCCTGAGAATTGGGTCGAGATGGGCCAACGTATCACTCTCGATGAGGACCATGGATCAAGCTTTAAAGCTCACCAACCAATTCACTGAGGGTAATCCCATATTTTACCGAATATTTCGTAGTATATTTTCAAGAACAAAAGTTTTGTTTTGAAAATGATTATTTTCTCACATACATGGCTTAGGCAAGTGTGAGTGAGTCTGAGACCTCGTGACATGGGGTAATCATGTAGACATTCAAGTAGGATCATGTATTTACTGAAAGTGTGTGTTTTCGAAAGACGTGACCGCACTTAGGTGGTGAGTAGCCCACTTAGGGCGATTCTCCTACTGAGCTTTAGCTCACCCCGTCGTGGGACCCCCATTTATTTCAGGTACAAGGAGCGCTCGAGGAGACAATTTCATTTCGAGGTTGATTTCAGAAGCCTGGGCTTAGGCTTGATGGTTCTTTTGGACATAACATGTATTAGAATTGTAGATGTTAATATATGTTGTATAAAAGTGTAAATCAACTATGAAATTATTGGGAGATAATTGGAGAATAGTTGGTATGTTTTTATGAGTATTGATTTATGAGCCCAAGAGGCATTTTTACTCATGTTAAGATTATATTGCGTATATTGACCTAAGCCACGTAAATGCGTGTTATTTACTGTGTTTTGTATTTGGGTAGAGCTCCCGACAAAGGAGACTCGCCCGATTTTCTAAAGTGGCCTGCACCCGACCCTCCACTTGTATTCCGCTGCTGATTCTGTAGTCAACTGACCCCCTGGTTGGGGGCTACAACGGTGGGAAAGGTCCCATAAAATCTATTCCCATACATCAAAAAATTTGTATCACCATAATACCTTTAGGGGCATTTCATTCCCCGTCGCCGATATTTCCAACTTTTCATCGATCACACAATTTCACCCACTCGCACAATCTCTCAAGATAGCTGGCAATAAACCCCACTGATATCTCAGAGTCGTTTCTTTCTCCGCAGAAATGTCCCCATACGGGTGATGCATGGCATTCATTTAAAAAATGTTGCCTTGTTTACCTTCTGGCACACATCTTCTATTATCATGTCGCGACTCCTCTTGAATAAAAGTGGGTCATCCCAAATATAATATCCACGCGCCGGGCCTGAAGCTTCCTCTTCGTTGGTAGCTTCATCAAGGCATTACTCCACAAGCCGATAATTCACAATATCGCATACCATGGAAGTCGGAGAGAAAACCTAAACAATTGCTCATCTGGAAAGTTCTCGTTAACTCGTGTGACATTTTCTTCTTCATCATCAAGTTTTTCTACTCTTGACAAGTTGGTCCGCTATCACATCGTCACATCCCTTTATCTCTTATTTCCAAATCAAACTCTTGTAACAAAGAAGACCCATCTTATCAATCTTCGCTTAGCTTCCTTTTTTCGATATCAAGTATTTGATTGTCAGATGATCGCGGTGAATTACCACATGGGATCCCAAAATGTATCGGGCTTAAATTTTTCACAAGCAAATACTATACAAGATTTTCGGGGCTTGCCGAGTAGTTCTCGGCTTCATCAGGTCTTACTAGCATAGTATATGGCCCTGAATACTTTCTCTTTTCTTTGCCCCAACACAGCTCCCATAGCAAAATCAATGCGGTCACATTATTTCAAATCTCTCGATTCCATTCTCGTGCAAACATTATAGGTGCTCGTACTAACTGGATCTTGATTTCATCGAAAGATCCTTGCAGTGAGTCATCAAAATTGAACCTTGTATCCTTTTCCAAGAATCAGATAAAGGGTCCGCTATTTTTGAAAAGTCTGATGAATCTCCCGTAAAATCCAAAGATGCCCCAAGAAACTTCTTACCCTTTATCGTGGGTGGTAGGTGGTGCAAGAGTCTTGATAATGGATACTTTGACCTGGTCAACTTCTAATCTAGTAGCGTAAATTTTGGCGCCCAAGAATCCCTTCACATAAAATGACATTTTTCCCACCCGCCATACGTTTGTCTCGCATCTTTGAAGTATCAAGCTTCGTGTTGTTTAAACAATGATCAAAGCCGGATCCATACACGCGAAAATCATCCATGAAAATTTCCATCACTTCTTCAACCAAATCGAATATAGACATCATGCACCTCCGAATGTAGCCGGAGCATTACAACCCAAAAGGCATCCTTCAAGGGCAAATGTACCATAAGGGCATGTGAAAGTGGTCTTCTTTGATCCTCCGTGCACAGCAACCGATTGTATCCCGAGTACCCATCCGCAAACAAAGCGAGGGTGTCTCGCTAACCTATCCAACATCCGATCAATGAAAGGCAAAGGAAAATGATCTTTTCTCGTTGTCGTATTCAACTTCCTCGTAATCAGCATACCCCTCCATCCTATCAATGCTCTTGTTGGAATCAATTCATTTTTTTCATTTCGATCACAAGAAACCCCTTCTTTGAACCATGAACCGGGCTCACCCAAGGACTAATTCCACAGCGATAAAACCAAAGATTCAACACCTGAGTGTCTCCTTTCACTACTTCCTTCATCACTGGATCACTTTCTCCGATGTTCCCATGCATGGTTTTGAAGTCTCTTCTAGCGTAATCTTATGTACGCAAATTGTCGGACTGATACCTTCACTTCTTCAATGTACTCAAGCTAGAGATTCCTTATGCTTCCTTAATATTTTCAAGAATCTTTGTTCTCACATCACCGAAGTCCGGGTCGAAATGATCACCGGTTTTTTCTTTGGTAATTCTAAGTAGGCATACTTTAAATGACATAAAATCTCTTTTAAAACTAGCCCTTCCGTGACCTAAGCCGATGAATTTTTCACTATTTCCCCATTATCTTTCTGCTTTGTCAAGCTCAACACGCTCTATAGAATGAAAACCGGTGATGGAAATTCGTAATAGACATCTTCAAGATACCGGGAATTCATCTCTTTCATTGATAAAACTGAATGTTACAATCATGGTTAACATCAGGGTCAGCAGAGACAAATCGCCTACATTGTAACCTTCCTTGTCCCTGTCTATATTTTGCATACTTTTGATCAAGTTGAACATAGCAGCTTCTTCTCCAACCCTTAAGATAAGAACTCCTTTTTGCATGTCAATCAAGGCTGCTCCAGTAGCTAGGAATGGTCTTCCTAATAGTAAGGGTACTTGTGAATCTTCTTCCATGTCCGCACGACGGCCCACCGGGAATACAAACTTCCCAACAAAGGATCAACACATCTTCAATGACCCTCTCGCTGAATTCACCCGACCACCGCCATTCAAGAGTAACGCTTGTGGAATAAGCTCCCCCAAACTTAATTTCTTGGCAACAGAAAGAGGCATCAGATTGATACTAGCTCCTGAGTCACAGAGAGCTTCATGGAATTCCATTCCCTCCACAATACAAGGAATCAGAAACTTCCCCCCGGGTCCTTCATCTTTACTCGGTAGTTCTTTTCTCGATTACCGCACCGCAGCAGCATAGATTCACTATTCCCTTCTTCTACTATTTTTTCTTTCGCCTCGCATGTCCTTCGGGAATTTTTTGCATAAAGTGGCATCTGAGTCACCACTTCGCAAAAGGCATACCGATCTCCAAATCTTTCCTGAAAGTTTTCAAGAACCTTGCAAATCAAGCCCATCTTTGATTTCAGCAGTTTTTGTGGAAATGGGACTCCGTTGTGCTTGCTCTTGATGTTCTTCTTTTCTACTCCTTCTTTGTCATTCTCCTGTCTCTTCCCTTTCTGGTCTTGCTACTTCTTTGTCAGCCGGCCATCTTTTATTTCCCTCTCTCAACTCCTTCCCACTCCTAAGCCTCGCATGCCCACGCAGCCTGGGTTTTTCTCGTGTCACTAGTGGAAGGCATCTTCCTCCGAAGCCAGGTGATTAGTGGCCACCCGCCTCTACTTGTGTCTCCGGTGTTCTTCAAGGATGCATTGGTAGTGTTCGAAAAATTTGAGAATTGGTAGCAATAGCCTCCCACTCCCTCCAAACTTTTGTTCATGAGAATTGAATGTTCTTTATTATCTCCCATAAACCGGCAAAGATCTCGTTCCTCAAAAGATGGGGCCCTCCTCTGACCCTGATGTTCATTGCTGTGCTCATTTCCTTGCCGATGCCGCATTGAACCTTGGTGGTCAGCGATACCCTTGATGTAGGGTTCTCACCCCTCGCTTTTGGCCTTCGGAAGCCCCTCCCACCATACGAAGTTCTCATGGTTCCCGAGTAGTCAAGATAATGTGCTGAAGGTTAGGATTGGGTTTGAAATGGTAAGCTCTTGGCTCACCCAAATAATTAACCTCTTCAAAGATCATAAAGTTCTTCACAATTCTTTAGCAATTCCCTTCATTAACTCCCTTCAATAGCTCCTATTTCATGAGCTGTGTGTCTTTCTTCGCTTGCCTAACCTGCATAATGGCATCCAACTCGTCTCCATGGCTGTCATCTTGCTCGCCCCATGTGATCCCTTCCTCTCGTTTTGTTTCCTTTGAAAGCCTCGTAAGGAGTTTTCATGTTGCATTTAATGATTCAACTCTTTTACTCTTCAAGACTTTTCAGCCAATGCTCCATTGTAAAGATGAAGCATCAACGATCCTTTGACATATCATTCAAGGCATGATATACAATGTCCATCCAGAGTCTTCAAATCTATCCCATGCATTGGACATCTTCTCAAGAACCGCTTGAATCTTTCCTAAGCTACATACTGTGCTTTATCTTCCCCCACTGAATGTACAATGATTTCCCTCCTTTCGTGGTTACTAGTGGTTTGGGAAAGAATCTACCTAAGTAGCCTCAACTAACTCTCCCAAGTATCAATGTAACCATATGGTACGATTCATACCATGTAGCCGCCAGATCTCTAGGGAGAATGGGAATTAGATGCGCTTTATGACTTCGGTTCACCCCATTCAAATTTTAACAAGATACCATCCCGAGGAATCTTCCCAGTGCTCGCTTCGATCTTCTGACGACCGCAACCGATGCCGCGGACCATCAGAATCGCGTCAGGGGCTCAATTCAAAATTATTAGCATCAACCGCAAATGGGCCCGATTGGTTTGGTATTCTTCCTTATAATTGGCCCCCGTAGTCCTCCATCAGGTCGCTGACTGAGGCCTCAGCTTCCTCTACATGTATTTCCAACCCCGAATCGCCTTTCTTCTCGCTACGGTTGAGCTTTCGCCTGCATCTTTCGCTTCCGTCGCCCGATTGTCACCGAATCGACGTGGGTGTTCTGCTTCATATGCATCAAAGTTTTTCCGAAAGCAAACACACTTCCATTAATAGGATTAGTCTAATAACAAACATTTTCAATTTGGTTCGTAAAGACGTTGGCTAAAAGAGTCACTGCTTGAAACGCTATTTTTGTTCTTTTTTTCCTTTAAAATTGTCCAAATTAGTATATCCTCCTTTCATCCATTGATTTGTTAAATTCTTTCGATCCCCAAAGAACGGCGCCATAAAAACTTGTCACGCATCAAAGCACACACACAAAATTTACAAACACCGCTACCTAAGGACTATTAATTAACCTCAATAACCAAGCATAAAACTTGTGGAAATTATATTATATAAACCAAAAATCTCTTAGAATAAGTCATTTTCAAAGCTTGGTTTTGATCTGCTATTCTGCAAGTGCACAGGTCAACAAGTAATAAAATGGATTTAAGTCCAGATATCGATCCCACAGAGATCTCAAGAATTTTAAATCAACTACCCTGACTACTCAAGCTCCATACTATTTGGACCATAAAATGATAGTGGAATCCAGCATTAAGGTGCTGGAAAATTAAATGAACATAAGAAAATAACTGGAATGAAAAATAAACTTGAATATAAAGAATAAAGAATAAGTGATAGTTAGGAAAATGAATAAGACTGAATAGTAACGTTGAGAACACATTAAGATCAATGCTATTGTGAAGAATCAATTCCGTCAGAACTTGTAAAATTTTCTTGTGAACTTCACTGTGTAACTGGTCTAAGGCGAAAGTAGTTCAGTCGATCTCTCCATATTTCACATTTCATTACCTAATTTTGAATCTCGATTCTCTCGAATACTGTGGAATTAGATAACTACTTTTTAACAGATTCTCCTAATCCCCGGGTATTTTTCTTTGTAAATACTTCATACCCATTTTGTGGACCTGTGAAACCTTAGCTCCTAAGTTATCTGGCCAGTTTCGTGATATACAACTTCCTGTGTCAGCTTCCTTCCTCGAAATTAGAATAGATCACCCTCTCCTTGATTAGATCTCAGCTAACACGGGATTGGCCTCACTATCCGAATTGAGGTGAACTCTTTGTTTGTTTAAATGGATAACTCGTTCGACTCGGTCTTGATTTCAAGCGAGAAGAGGATTTATCTAAGTAAACTCACAAATCACATTAGATCCCTAATAGCAGGTTAATATACCTTTAAAGAGATGTTCATAGCTCCCAGGAATGTCATCTCTGTGTCACTCAGAGGACCTCCTTGAAATCGGAACAATGAAACAAATCTTAGACGGGTATAAGAAATCGATATTCGCATCAAAAACTTTAAACCTTAACCGCAAGTAAATTCATAAACTCGAAATTGAGATTTGGTCGGAAATAACAATAGGAAAGATAAGTTCGACAATAGCATTCATATAATGGAAGCCGGGTTCCCCACCATCGAATTACACGCTACAAAGATTCCTCCGATCATAAGAATAACTCATTAAACCGATAAACCGAATTCCGTAAAATTTGTCCGAACTTCAACTTTCCAGCAAGAATTAGTAAGAATTAAATTTTGTATTCAAATTTTCTTCAAGAAAACGATTACATCCAATTCCGTAAAATGAAACAAAAATAAATGGTATGAAAACTAATCACTGAAAAACCACGAAACATAAAATAAAGAAAACAAAGAAAAACTAAAAATTTGCAGCTTCGCTATCCAGACTCCTCTCGTCTCGTGGCCGCAAGTCGGCTAATGAGCCGGATAGCCGCGTATTTATAGGGTTCTCAACCGGGCCCTAATCCAAATGTAGCATGTCGGTGGATTTTAGAAAGTATCCAGCCCGTCATCGCTCAGCTCGCGATCATTTCCTCACGTGACATCATCGATGTCGCGACATCAACTTTCAATGTGTCGCGACATCAACTTCACTCTATGTAACCTTGATTTGAATATTTTTGATAGTGTCGCGACACCAATATCTTGTCGCCACATCTTCTCACGCCTCGCGTGTTTCAATTGTTCTTCTCCCGATGTCGCGACGTCATATCTTTGTCGCGACCAGCCAGTCCCTCTGCGCCTTCTAATCGATAGTCTTCGATAGTCGCCAACATCAATCTCATGTCGAAGACTACCTTTGAACCTGAGTCAACCGTTTTCTGTTGTCGCGACATCAATGTCTTGTCGCCACATCCCTTTATATTCAAGATCTTGATCTCGTCGTTCAATATCGCATCGATCTCATGTCGCGACATCAACTTATGGCTCGCGCTTCCTCACTGATGGTTTTCGATGTCGCGACTTCAAATTTCCACGTGATACAGTCATTTCCTTCAAATTTTCATCCATTGTCTTGATGTCGCGACCTCGTTCTCTTGTCGCGACATAAGCTCCAAGAATTGTAACCTTCAACTCAGCAGGTCTGATGTCGCGACCTCATTCTCTTGTCGCAACATCAACTTATATCTTTTGAGGCTCCTCTCGTTGTTTTCCGGTGTCGCGACTTCAGTCTTCGTCGCGAAGACGCCTTGAGTTCCAACAAATTTCATCACCCAAACTCTCATAGCTTCAAGGTGCTTCGTTGTCGCGAATTCTTTATCCTAGTCACGACATCAACTCTGTCGCGACCGGGACGCTGTCGCGACGTCGCTCTCTTGGGCCCCGGGTTACCCCCGCCTGTTTATCGAGTACTTACTGTCGCGACCTGCATCAAATTCCTTCAATTCTCTTGGTGTCGCGACCTCAGATCCTGACTGGTAAAACCCCAAACCGCATCAATGACTCAAATTCCATTCTTTTCATTTCTCGCTCCGCTATCTCGACCGCATTTTTATCCACTTATTTCTGCATTTTTCTAACGCTTTTTCTTCTTCTTGCTTCCTTCCCAAGTAATGAAAAATTGGTGAGTTTCTTCATAATTCTGTATATTAAAAATTCCATTTTAACTGAAAAATAAACAGAAAAATGGACTGAAAAGAGATGACTTTTAAGCTCATCACCTATCATTCGCCTTTTTGCTTTAAAATAGTTAACTTAATCGGTTACTCAATCAATCAATCACAACCCCCAGATCTTACTTTTAAACGCACATTCTTTGGAGAATAATCCCTGCAAGGATCACCTAGGAAACCACTCGTTGAAATGACCTCGTGGACTCCCAATAAAGAATATAATGCTCGACGACTTTAGTTCCAACGTCGGGAATAATTTTAGCATACGCAATGACGGCTGCCACACCTTTCATTTTCTGCTGCTTCCTGATCATCGGCCATTCCCGCTGATGAAGCTGCCGATAAATTTGTTTTCGATTTCAATCGATTTTCCAACAAAATATAAGGAATTGCTCACACTCTCATTCTTCAATCGAAATTTCTTTCGATTTTGACTAATTTTTCGAAAAAATGAGAGAGTACTAATCATCTACCCGTTGGATCAAGTCATAGCAAAATGATCTCCTCCACCTTGCACCGATATTTCATCAATATTTCAACCAAAATATCGCCAATAAATTTTGAAAATGTCGATAAATCGAAGATAAAACATGATTTGAAAGCAGTTGTAAGCGCGTCGCCGCACGCACGACACGCTATCAACACTGTTGTCGAAATATCGCTCTTCCATCGATATATCGTCGATATTTTGATGATAACACTTATTTTTTTTCCCTATTTTTGTGAAAATATCAAAGCCTCTTGTATCGTGTCGAACTGGCCGACACGATATATCAACGAAATATCGACAATAAATTGCGACTTTTTAAACCCTGGATTCATCAAAAGAATAGTACTTTGCATTAACCTCAATGGGAGTATCAATAGTCTTATTATCAGTAAGCCCAACTCGCTCAAGAATATCTACAACATATTTGAACCTAGAAATAAGATAGCCTCTAGGATAATAAGCTACTCAATACCTAAGAAATATCGTAGAGAATCCAAATCCTTCATTTCAAATTCTTTAGCTAATTTGCTTTAAACTAAAATACCATCAACATCATCACTAGTAATAATCATGTCGTCAACATATAAAGCAAGAATGGTAGGACATGCATCAATACACTTAACAAAGAAAGCATAATCATAACTACTAGCAACAAATCCAAGAGAGGATATCACAAAAGTAAATTTCTCAAACTAAGCATGAGGCGCTTATTTAAGAGCATATAATGCTTTTTTGAGCTTACAAACATACCCAAAATCATGAGAAACACTAGGAGGGGCTCCATATAAACTTCTTGAATATCCCCATTTAAGAAGGAATTTTTAACATCAACTTGAGAGATACACCATTGTCGAACCGAAACTTCTGTAAGAAAAGTACGAACAGTAGTCATTTTTGCAACATGAGTAAAAGTCTCCTCATAATCCATATCGTACTATTGTGAATATCATTTTGCAATCAACCTAGCTCAATCACCAATAGGGCCCATTAGAATAATTATTGATCTTATAAACCTAACAACACTCTTACTAGGAAGGAGAATAACCATATCCTAATTAAGTGTTTGTCTTATGCAAAGACTTAAGTTTCTCATCCATAACTTGTTTCCAACATGGATCAAGAATTGTCTCTTTATAAGAAGTAGGCTCGCAGAGACAATGAATAAAAGCTAAAAAGGAAGTAAATGATGAAGAATAACAAGAATAAGAAAATCTGGTGACTGCGGACTTACAAATGCTGTGGATCATCAGAGATGGATCTTACAATTTCGTATGGAGCTGTGTGGAAACCATAGGAGAAGAGGAATCATCAAGGTCCCCAAAGAGCAAAGTGTTTATACTTGTAGAACTGCTAGCATGCACACGTCTAGCATAATGTAAAGAAAATGAGGAAGAACATGAGAAGGGGAATCTAAAGTATTAGGAACCTGGAATGACAAACTATCGGAATCCTTAGAGAAATTATCAATGCGAATAAGATCAGATCTAGTCAAGTAATGAGTAGCAGATGGAATAGAAAAGAAAGGTATGTGTTCAAGAAAAACAACATGACGAGAAACATAAAGTTTGTGAATAGCTAGATTAAAACACTAACACTCCTTCTGACCTTCACCATAACCCAAAAAAGACACAAATAGCAGATCGAGAAGACAACTTGCTACGTTCTACATGAGGACTAAGAACGAAGCAAGTACAACCAAAAACTCTAAAAAATGCTAACTGGAGCATACCTGTATAATTTTTCGAAATAAGAAATACTTGAAATATGAGAGGAAGGAATCAAATTAATCAAATTTATAGTAGTAAGAACAACTTCACCCTAGAACTCTCTAGGAACAAAAGAAAATAATAACAGAGATCGAGTACTTTCAACAATATGCCTATGTTTTCTTTCAACAACACCATTTTGTTTAAGAGTATCCGTACATGAAGTTTGTCGAATTGTTCCATCTGAGGCAACCAACTCAAGAAATTATTTAGAAGTATATTCCCCACCCAAATCACACTTAAAACATTTGATAACAACAAAATTTTAAGTTTTTACAAGAGTACGAAAGACTTTGTATAACTAAAAAATTCAGAGTGATGTTTCATCAAATAAACCCAACAATATCGAGCATGATCATCAATAAAATAAACATAATATTGAGACCCTCCTTTTTTGGGAATAGGAGAAGGCCCCCATACATTAGAATGAATCAGATCAAAGGGATAAGAAGAATCATAAACACTTTGATTAAAAGGTAAAGTTGAAAATTTTGTCATCTTAAACTCACTACAATAAGAAATATCATGAGTTTGTAACTTTCTTAAAGCCCTTGTGGACGCCAAAGATTTCAAACGAGAAGACGAAACATGACCAAGACGAGAATGCCATAAACAAAAACTAGAAGAAGAAGGACTTAAACAAAAAGATGGCAAATCAACACAAGCATCAAAAGGAGCAAAGAGTAGTGAAGCCGTCTTTAACTCATCTAGAACATATAATCCTTTCCTATGGCTTATCCTAATCCAATTTATGAGATTACGATCCCTAGCCATAACAACAAGAAGAAGAAAATGTGACTCAAATTTACCAAAATCACACAACCGACCAACATAAGGATTCACGCGATTTTTAAAATATAAATATAACTCCCCTTCCCCTAGCCACGACAGGAGAGGGGACGCCACACAGAATGTGACTTATAAAATTGATTTCCTTTCATTATTGGGCCCACTCCGAGCATAAATTCATAATTGACATAAACTTGTATCAAAAGCCAGAATTAAGGAAATTCTAGAGCACAAATCATAACTTGTGGAACTACCACTACAGTGGTGTTTAAAATGTCGTTTACAACTATGCTTGAATTTTTGACAGGTTATGTACTTACAATTTTCACTATAACAAAATATTACATTTCCATTTACTATTACAAAAGATATGGAGCAGCAGACCCACATAAAGGAGACACCTAATGTTGTGTTGCCCTTGGCGAGTGTGGGATGTCCCTGACAACTTTTCGAAGATCACACGATGAAACACCCGTGCTAAGTTTCAAGCTTAGCGGAAAACAGATAACATATGTGACCACTCAGGGTGGTCCTCACCAAGATATGTAAATAATTCGCATATCATAATGTTCAATCTCCCATAGGGAGTACATAACATAAGTTTTTATATCGAAGATACCTTATAGGTACACTATAGGACATAACTAAGATATTTCTTAGCATCAGAGTTGATTGCTTTTGTTTTCTTATAGTTCATTATTCAAATATTTATCAGTATAAAGCGTGTGTTTGCATAACCAAGAATAATGAATGGTAGAGGACGCTGGCATAATAGGTACCAAGGTACTAAGATGATAAATGTGTTTTAAAGCACCGAATGACATGCTCAACACGAAACATGAGTGCCATAACATATGAAGAGTGCCATGAAGACTAATCGGGGAGCGCGTTGCCACATCAGAACAGCTGTCGTCACACTAGACAAGAGTGACGAAGCACTAAACAGACGTGCCTATTCATTCACTATCCAATCTTAAGCATGCCTACAATTATATGTGTTTTAGAGCAGTTTACACTAGTCTTAACAATATTCATGTTGTACTCTTAGTCAATTCTTATGACTATATTTCTCTCATGCATATTGAAATATTCATTTCCAACTATAATTTCAACCCTATAAACGAGGTTTTCAGACAAAGTGATCTTCTAACACAATGTTCCCCTATGTCTTAAGTTTCCAATGGATCAAAATCAAGTCATTTGAAACTTTAAATTAGGAGGTATGACCTAATTCCAAAAAGGCCTCACATCCTTTTCTAAGAAATTGACAGGCTTGCATAGATGAGTTTACATTAGACAGTGGGCCAACTCTGATACCCTATATTGTCACCGTCAACTGGTCGAGACATTTAAGTACCACAAATTTCTTATCACAATTAACTATAGCCTGATGTTTCAACAACTAATCCATCCCCAATATCAAATCATACTCACGAAAAAGCAAAGCAATCAGGTCCGCAGAGAACTTTCTATCATGAATCATTATTGGGCAATTCTTATATACTCAGTTAACATTAACACTATGCCCCATGATACTAGTCACATGCATGTCATATTTCAATTTCTCTACTGATGGCATTTTATCAAACAAATGCTCGATGTAAACATAGGAATGAGTAGAACCAGGATCTATTAAATCATATATCTCCATATCATAGAGAGAGAAAATACCAATTTATAACTTCCGAGATTCAATCTTCTTGAGCCTTTCATAGCATAGACTCATGTCAGTTGTAGAAATAGGTGATCTAACGGGGTTTCCGATACGCATTTCTCGCCCTCTTTGCTGTCTCAAAAAACCTCGACCTCTACCTCAATCACGAGTCGTTAGAGGTGCATTTGATCCTCCTTGGCCATTGCCTTGAGGATTCCTAAATTCTCCAAATTCTCTTGGACAATTTGTCAAGAGATGGTTCGTGCTTCCACATCTAAAGCATCCTTCAGTCAACCATCTGCAAATACCCGAATGTCATTTATGGAAATGAGGGCATTCCGGGATTTCACCTTATCCGGTTGAAGTGCCTCTACTGGAACTAGGTGCAACTATAGGCCCTTGTCTTCTTCCCCTAGCAGCAGAGCTATACATTGATTCAACTTGAGACTCTCTAATTCTTTTCCCTGAGGGAGAGCCTCCCCTTTTAAACTTTCTCTTCTGATTTCTTTCCTGATTACTCATTTTAGACTTTTCCACCTTCATAGTTGCTTACACCAGTTGATAGAAATCTACATGTTGTAAAGAAGTAACAGGTGCTAGATACCTTTTTATGGATTCATTTAAACCATCCTCAAACTGTCTACATCGAAATTCTTCAATAAGGACTACTTCCGGCGCATATTTACTAACGTGGATAAACTCCTTCTGATATTCAGCTACTGACAGATTTCTCTGCTTAAAATTCAAGAATTGCTTCCACTTGACCTCTTTATACATATTAGTAACATACTTCACCTGAAATTCCTGGACAAAGAAATCCCAAGGCATCAAGTCTGGAAGCCGTGGACGCCTTAGGATAAGCTTTTACCAATCATAGGCCCCACTTTGCATAAGTGAGACAGCATATGAAACCCTCTACTCAGGAGGACATCTCATGACATCTAACACCCTCTGTAGCTTCTCTAGCCAAAACTCAGCCCTTTCATATTCTTCTAAACTTGCTCCATGAAATTCTTAAGCTCCGTGTCTTCTCACCATATCAATTGGAGCTTTAGGGGTTATCAATCGCTCTAAAACCCAAGCCATATCATGTGAAATCTTAAGCAAAGCTTCAGTTAGCTCAGCAGGAATATCACGGTCACTTCTAACCGATTCAGAAGGATCAGAGGCTAATGGACCTTGATCCCTAGGATTGACACTTTCAGCAGCTTCTTCAACGGTGTCTTAGGATCAGTCCATCCTATTCAGAAAACAAGGACATCCGCATTAGGCTAACACATTGCTATACACGTGCATTTCTAATTTATGACTTATCCAAAATCGTCAACTTGCTTGATACAACTAAATTGTAACACCCCTTCCCCTAGCCGCAACAAGAGAGGGGACGCCACACAGGACTGAGACTTATAAGCTGATTTCCTGTCATTAGTGGGCCCACTTCAAGCATAAATTCATAATTAACATGAACTTGTATCAAAAGCCAGAATTATGAAAATTCTAGACTATAAATCATAACTTGTGGAACTACCACTACATTAGTGTTTAAAATGTCCTTTACAACTATGCTTGAGTCTCTGACAGCTTATGTACTTACAAGTTTCACTATAACAAAATATTACATTTCCATTTACTATTACAAAAGATATGGAGCAGCAGACCCACATAAAGGAGACACCTAAAGCAGGTCGTCTTACGAGCGGATGTCCCCACAACTTCTTTCGCACTCAACACCTTGATGAAACACCCGTGCTGCTTCCGTTTAGTGGGAAAACAGAGCACATATGTGCACCACTTTGTGGTGGTCATCAATTACAATATACATGTAAAATAATTTGCATATCAAAATGTTCAATCTCCCGTAGGAGTACATAACAGAAGTTTTATATCATAAGGTACCTGTAGGTACACTACAGAACAAAACTGAGATATGCCTTAGCATTAGGGTCGATCGCTTTTGTTTTCTTGGGGTTCATTATTCAAATACTTATCATATAAATGTTTGTCTACATATACCAGTAACAATGAAAGAGAGGGACACAACACAATAGGTACCTGAAGGTATGGTATAATACTAAACAGAAGTGCCGAAGCACTGAACAAAAGTGCATGCAACACGAAATAGGAGTGTCGTAGCAATAATCAGATGTGTCTATCACAAGAAACGTATGCCACACATCTAGACGCCAGCACGAACACTAAACTTATGTCTATTCATTCACTATCAAGTCTTAAGCAGCCTTCAATTATATGGTTTAGAAATTCTACATCAGTCTTATCAATATTCATGTTGTTCTTAGTCAATTCTTATGACTATATTTCTCTCATGCATATTGAAATATTCATTTCCAACTATAATTTCAACCCTATAAACGAGGTTTTTAGACAAAGTGATCTTCTAACACAATGTTCCCCTATGTCTTAAGTTTCCAATGGATCAAAATCAAGTCATTTGAAACTTTAAATTAGAAGGTATGACCAAAACATTCCGAACTGCTTCTTAACAGTTTCCTGGAACATAATCGGGAATTGTGTCTTCTATTTAACAATTTTCTAGAAACAATAGGGACATAATTTTTACTTCCTATACTTTTCATGAAAGTTACTGTCCTATGTGTCTTGTTTTAAGTAGAATTTGATTCAATTCATTTGAATTAATATAACTCAAGATATGGTGTAAACAAATACTTAACTACTCAGAGGGAACATAATCTGTATCTTGTTGTAAAACTCTTTTTCAGAGGTTTTAGAGCAAGATTTACATCTTGGTCTCTTATAAACATTTGTAGCCATGGGTTTTAACTTTCATATCTAATGAGGATGCAACGACCAAAGAAGACGAGGAGGAACCCGATGACATGCCACCATTAGGGCATTAGGGCAAGCTGATACTCCAAAGCTTGGCCAACATGTTCCAAGATCACAACCAGGCACTAAATGAAAGGTTGGACAAGAAGGATGAGTGGCACAGGAAGATGTACGAGACTTTGACCACAACGACATCCAACTTAGCTCATAGGCAGGATATGTTGTAGGAGAGTGTTGCCGGTTTGGAGGGCTCGATGAGAGAGTTACTTGCCCACCCAGCTATGTAGGAGGCACAAGATGTTGTCACACCACCAGAAATTTTTGAGATGCCACCATGGGATGAGCTCCCAAAGATACAGCCACCCTACCCGCCAACGCAAGGAAATAGTGGTCATGATTGACCGCTCGTAGAGGAGTTCCTCGTTCCTTACTAGCATTTTATTTTTCTCATATCATATCATTAAGGGCAATGCTACGCTTTAAGTCTAGCAATTTTCAAAATTGAAATGTTTGGGGTTGTTTTTAGTTTGGTTTGTTTTAGTTTGTTTTTAGTTGCTTATGAGTGATTTGCTTTGATTTGTTTAGAGTGATTTCATTTAGTCGTGTTGTTTGTTTTTGCTTTTTATTAGTTGTAGAGGCTCTTAGGAGCCCTTAATACAATGACAATATCCAATTTGTTGGTGCAATTTAACCTAGGTGCCTTTATGGAATGTGATGTAAAACTAGACTAGGTTGTGTGGCAACAACAGGGATTGTGTTATTCAAAAAATAAAATAAAATAAAAAATAAAAATAATGATAATAATAAATAAATATATAGAGAAGTGGAAAAAGAACTTATGGTCACAAAAGCACTTGAATGAGAGCTTAACTTGAAAAGACCCAAGCTATTGATAAGATTATAGCAAAATGAAAAGATTATAATGTTTTGAGGGACTCTTACTTGGGAGCCTAAAGGTTTTCAAGGCAAAGCAACTGTGGGAGGCCAAGCTTACAAAGCCTCAAGGCCCTCGACGAGCTATTTCCTATAAGAGCCCCTTTGCACACGTGCCAGGACCCTCTTATATACCTAGAACAACTGACATTCCACCAAAAAGAATAAAATAATCCTCCACGCCCTATACAGAGTTGAGACACCTAGAAAAGAGGATTGTCGTAGAGCCTTAAATTGAAAAGAAAGAGTGTGATGTCATTGAACATGAAGATTAAACCCAACCTGAATCCCGAGCACAATCCGAGGGGTTTAAACCTAATGCCCCGAGCCAACCGGCTGAGTCATTGACTCTCACTACTCGCCATAGGGACAAAAAGATGGATCGACCTGGCCAGAGGTGCTCAATCTTTCGGTAATGTCTGGGGTGAAGTTTTAAGGGAATTGAATGCCTATTGCCCTTAACCAACTGGTAGAGACCAATGGATCCCCACTACAAGGACACCAACGAATGCCTTCAAAGATGGTAACTCACAAAGAAACTCCAAAGAAGAAAGAGAATATGGTATGTTTCTTAGTATGTGTAAAGAGTAGGTGATAAAAATGTTTAATAGGGTGTGATTGGTTATGGCTATTTATATAGGAGGGACCTATAGATCTTTTTCACGGGACTCTTGGGAAAGGATCGCTTGAGAACATGACACTTAAATTAGTTCTTATCACCACGTTGTTTGAATTCTGTAACTCCTAAGGTGACTAAGCAATGCGTGAGTCTTGTCAGTCAATTCCAAGAACTATGTATAAAATATTGCTATGGTCTTATGAATATGGCTTGTAGTAGGCAAATTACTCTCATCTTATCCGGCCAAATGATGAAATTCCAATACAAGTATTCTCTTTCCTTGAGGGCAGGCAAAAGTCTAAGTTGGGGGGAGTGATGAGAGCCATAAAGTGACCGGAGATTCAGACATGTCGATCCCTCAGATGAAGCTTTCATCATCGATCTTAAAGGCTCGAGACTATTTTGTGTGTTTTATCAAGAAGCATGTCAGACGAAGCAAGAAAGAGAAAAGAAAGCAAAGAAATCCAAAGAAACCGAAAAAGAGGAATTGTTATCAAAGATAAATTTCGCTATAACGGCTAAGGTCTGCTACTGTAATCCCATTTCGACCGGAAAATGCCCACTACAAATCTACTGTAAGGCGAGGAGAATGTGAGCCTAGCCCTCATAGCTGCAAAATCCTCGCTACAACGTGCGTAGGACGCTTTTTTAAGAATCCTAAGTTGCCCATACAGCGGGCACTCTTTTAACGGCCAAAAGCCAGATATAGCAAAGCTGACTAAGCCCAACCTAGTAAGATGTTTTTAGTGGTTGCTTTATGTACGAGCCCATACGTATATGACTTAGGACAACGTGTAAGGGTTGGCAGACACGCATAATTAGGGTTTGAAGGTCAGATATTGACGAACTGGGAAAAGAGACGTGGAGCTCATGGATCGAGATATTGCTTGCACCATTTTTTCCGTATTTCTTTTCTCAAACCATTTTATGATTTTAGACCTTATGGTTGTACTGAGCACAATCATGTTCTATATTTATTTCTAGGATTTTTTCGTAGCCATGCTACGCCAAGATGGATTAATTATTACAATGTTTTTATTTAGAGTTTACATGATTTCTTCTCGACTTACTCTATTTCCGTGTTTTAGGCACATGGTAATACCAGCCAACATTGGCATGTTTTGGCCGGGAGTCCGAGACTAGAGATGATGACCCCTGGTGGATATGAATCAGAGCAACACTCCTAATAATCGGCGAATAGAGATATCCTAGTTGCAAGTGTGGAATTTAGTGGTGGTTTAAGCATTTATGTTTCGAGTTCAGCATTGAGGCAGATATAATGTCATTAATCTCTACCGGCGATAGGAAAATATATCTCGAGAGAGAATATCTCAGAGGCACGATCAACGCGCCATTGTGAACCATATAATATATTGAATGAATAATCTATCTAGGTTAAGAATCCATCGGGTGTGGCAGGTGAAGGCAAGACCCTAGTTTCCTTACATTGATTTAGCAGATAATTTACGATTAGTTTACTTTCTTTTTGTCAACCAGAATTCACCATAGGTTTAGATCCAAATAATATTTAAGAGAAAAATTCAGTAGCCAACACACCTCTCCTCATGGGACGACACTTGACGAGCCACTATACTATGTGAACGCGAATCGTATACTTGCGTGTACGAGCCTATGTTTTCACATCAATTTACACACCTGTTTATTTCAAGCCCACCACATGCCAACCAATAATGGTTATTGGTATAATTTTAATGAATGTGATGGAGTGTGTAATGATGGAAACTTATTGTCATAATATCCCCTACTAACGAAGATAATTCAAACCCATGGAAATGGATGAGTATTAGTGGATCATCAGAACCATTAGGATGCCGGGTGTTGCAATCAAAGCCCCAATGAAGTGAAAAGATAAGGGGGTGGGAAAGCAAATAGTGAGAAGGACTTCCACTTATAGGAATCCATTCATACCACAATGTACTACGCAATTCCTTTATCTCACAAAAACGGAACGATCTGTTGGTGATTATGCCTTTGCGATAGATATGAACGATGAGTAATTATCGCGACTCCAGCTTATCGCTTCGCATATATTATGTTGTTGTTTTTCTAAACCTTGCTTCATTTCTTGTAGTGAGTTGATGTGAGAAATGTATGACATGTTTATCACAAGGGGAAACTATCTTTCTTAATGCCGATCGATGGGTTAACAATGTGGTAAGAAAATTTGTTACAATGAATCCATTACCCATGGAAATTTTGGTCTTTTAATCAACAATCGGTGACGATGTATTAAATTACTTTGATGATAACTTCCAAGTACTACTACTACGGGCTCACATATAGCAATGCAGCACAAGATGTTCCTCTACACATCCATTACTTTGATGTTTCATTTGAGGTACATTTTTGGTCATATCAATCATATTATATAACTATATTTTATTTTATTATTTAGTTTCATATCTAATTGACTAGATTTACTAGGTTGTGTTGACCAAAATGATATAAAAAAAACAAGCAAATCCCAATACATCCGAAATGTAAAGCCCACCTTGATCCGACAATCGACCTAACACCGATTTGGCTAATTGTGACATGGTATGAAGCTATAGTAAATGTCTACTTATTTACTTCTTTATTCATTGGGTTTTTATTTATAAAGATGTTTGTTTGTTATAATAGTATTTCATCCCCGTTTGTTGAAAAAATCATTGGCACATACATGTAATAAACATTCTCGCCAAAAGGGTCGAGGTGTTATCTTCAGCTCCAATGACAAGGGGGAGAATGGGTTCCAGTGCATCAATATATATGTCCAAAGTCATATCAAGAGCATTTGCAGAATATAATTTGCATGAGGATGTAGACATCTCATCATTCTGTCATATGTATCCTGACGTTGTTAATCAAACAAATAGTGCCGACTATGACATATTTGCTATAAAGTATGTGGAGATGTGGAATGGAGCGACACTTGTAGAGTCAATCACTCGGGTAAGCCCCACACTAGTCTATCTACATGTATTTATAATTCTGATATGAGTAATTTGATATGATATTGATTGTTGTGTGTTATATTTGTGTTAATGTGATTAAATATCCCTTATAGATCAAGTAACTTGCAAGTGGAAGTTTGTCTTATATACACAAAACAAACATAGAGACAAGTTCATTCGCCAAATGCACCCTCGGTTGATGCTTTCAAAGAATTGTCGTGAATTTGGCATATTTAACAGATGTTATATTATTTTATGGACAATTTGTATGTGTTACAATTTGAAGAGGATATTGTGATTGTTTTTATTGTAAAATTGTCGAAAGTGAAGAATCAAACTATAGTGTAATATGGATTATATTCCTGTAATTGCTTTATTACAATTACTTTGTTGAAATAGGAATCACTCCAATTATAACTAGTTTTTACTAAATGGTAGATGATGTAATATCGTTAATTACTCAGGTTAAAGCTAACTAAAAAAACCAACATTACTCGTGAATTTCATATGAACCAGTCGATGGGCACATATATAATCAATCGATTGCTTGACCATTAGCACTGTCCACCATAACGATAATACTCAACAAGTCGACCGATCGAGCTTCATAACTGTCAACAGGTCGACCGGTCAAGCGGCCTCACTGTCAATAGGTTGACTAATCGAGTTTTTATTACTCAACCGGTTGACCAACTCCCCTGTCTTTTTTCCTGTTTTATATAACAGGTCAACCGGTCGACCACATGCTACTGAACAGATCGACCACATAATGTGAATAATTCAAAAGATACAAATAAAAAAAAAAGACATACATCTCAAGTTATCTCAACTTTTTCCCAAAATATAGGAATATAGGTCTATCATAGTGTTAGTTTATGTAAATGGTTATAAGTATAAACCTTACAAATTCAAAGTATTTCCTTACAAAAAGATTATTAATAACAAAGACCGATACAAAAGTCGAGAATCCTACTATGCTCCAAACAACCGACGTGCCTATACCTAGAAAAATAGTTTTAAACACAAAATAATGAGCTAAACTGTCATGAGTATGCTTTATAAAATGTTTGCTTTTTCTGAAAACATCTCAAAACTGTAAAACTCTCTTTTACAAGATATTTTCCAGAAGCCTTGCTTGCTTTGCTTTAAAAGTTTCTAAAACTTTTCATACTTAATTGCTTGCTTTACTTTGCTTTTCTTTAAAAGTTTATAAAACTTTTCATAAATCTCTTGCTTTAAAAAGTTTCCAAAATTTTAAACACAGAACCCTCGAGCTCAACTCTCTCATTTAAAATAAAAAGGGGAGCCTGGGCTCAACCGCTTGCTTTAAAATAAAAACAAGAGCCTGGGCTCAACCGCTATTTTAAAATAAAAACTAAGCATGTGCTCAACCGCTTGCTTTAAAATAAAACACGGGAGTCAGCTCAATCCGCACCGCTGGTTGATTTCAAAATTGTATAAAACATGCTTATAAATCAACCACTGGAGGCCTTTCCTGCTTGTTGTACCCTAGTGAACACCGGAGCCTGGGCATCGACCGTGCCGGTGGAAGGACCTGGGTCCACATCACCTAGGTGGAAGAGCCTTGGCTCAATTCCCCTTTTTCCGGTAAATATGGTGGAATTGACCTTGGTCTTCGTCACCATAATCTAGCTAGCGCGCTAACCCTATATACTTCAAGACGTGCTACTGGCCTTTAAATGCCATGATGCATGAACCAAGCTCACGACCAGCAAATCTAAAATGCATGAATGATATCCTAACACCACCGTGCACGCACGGAATACCTTTGACCGGTATGCTTGCTTATGACTGCGGGATTTTCAGCCCGCTTTTTATAAAATATATTTTGTTTGTTCGTTGTTTGCTCTTTTGAAATATGGTTTTACAACTCAAAACCATTCTTTGCTCGCTTTTTAAAAGTATGGTTGAATACATCAAAACCATTACTTGTTTTCTTTTCACAAATGGTTTAAATCAAAACCATTGTTTGCTTGTTGAATCTCATTGCTTGCTTTAAAACATGGTTTACACTAAAACCATTAAATACCAACAGAAAATAGTTTATAATAATACACTAGTATTTGAAAAATAGGTTTATAACACTCATCTTTCTACTTACTAAACTTGAGCACGACTCCACAACTTCCCCGCCTTTGCTTTTAGCCTACACTCTCAAAAGATTACGGCGAAGACATTAATCGCCTACGTAATCACATAAACTTAACGTACTTCATAGACTTTGAGTCACTTAACATTTACTCTCACTCAATGAATATCGTCAGCTTCGCCTCGGCGGCGAGGTACGCTACATTTTTCATTGAGTTCCAATCTTCTTTGAACCTCTCTTAATCATTTAGTAAGGTTCCTATACAATCGGTGTATGATTTTAGGCTTAAATATGCGAAACTACAAAAATCTGGGCATTTTGGAAGCTGTGGTATCGGTACCACTGTGTTTGGTACCGGTACCAAACACTTTCTGTAAGATGGTGCCGGTACCACTTGTCTTGGTACCGGTACCAAATGGGTTATGTTAAGTGGTACCGGTACCACCTCGTGGTTTTTGCCCAGAAATGCTGATTTTGCATCTTTTGGTACCAATTTTCTTCATACCACTTCTCCAATCCATAATACCTCAAGAATCAACATGGAATTCATCCAAAACCACTCCATAACACTTGTATTGGTGGTTTGGAACCTCATATAACCAAACCCTAGGTAAAAATCCCAAGAATTCAACCTAAGGTCCACCAATTCTTACAAAACCATAGAATTATGATGGATTCCATGTTTATATTATACCACTAGGTTTTACCCACATAGTTCAACAAATCTAGGGCTCAGTGATCTCTCCACAAAACCCTAGAAAATGAGGAACTAATTTCCATGGAAAAACCCTAGACTCCAAAATACACATGATTCCAATACAAAAACATACCTTATTTCTCTTCTCCCTCTTCTTCTCCTTCTTCTTCTTCTTCTTCCCTGCTTCTCCCTTTCTTCTTCTCAAAACATGGAGCCCTAGCAAAATGAGCACTGAAACAGACATTTGTTTGTCTCATCTCCCTTTTATACTCTCATCTTTCCCATAATTGCAAATAGGTCCTCCATCTCTCAATAATTGCACTTCAACTTAGGTTATTGATATAATGGCCCATCATCTTCTCATTTTATGGTTTTCATATCCTTTTTGGCAAATTACAACTTTACCCTTCTTCTAATACAACATTTCGGGTTCAATCAATTTGTCATTTCCTAATTTCATCCTGAACAACAACTTCAAAAATATTATAATGACACTTGTTGCACATATGTGCCCCTACGGTCGCACGTACCGTACACCCTCTCGAGACGGGGCGTTACATATACAAAACTGGATAAACTGTCCATAATTTTATGAATTACATAACAAAGTCAAAATCTGGACTTCTTCCCAACTAAGGACTCAAATGTTTCCACCTCCCGGTACTCCAATGATCCAAAATATTTTCCCACGACAGGTAAGCAATGCCCGGCAGGAATTCTCTTCAAGGGCTACTCCCTACCTAAGTGCACATGCAATGGCAAACACACACACATTCAAGTAAAAATATGCACATTCCTACTCGAATGTCTACATTCCATGGATGAGAATGTGACTCATCCTATCCCATGTCCCTAGTCCTCATCGACTCTCTCACACATGCAAATGCCAAGTGTGAAAACCTGTCATTAGTGTTTCACCTAATGACCCTTTTCTCCAAAACAAAAGCTTTTTGTTTTTAAAACTCATAACCCATTGGATAAACCTCTAATGTTCATTTGGTTTAATTAAATCCCAGTGTGTTTATGCATTTGTGGGCCACGGATTTTCGGGTTCACATCGCAGGAGCTGTAGGCCTTTCCAACATTTTTAAGGTCTTTCACCGTTGGTGATCATGTCTAACCTCGAATGAATTGGGTATTTCACCCTAAGGGGGGGTATCTACCCCAACTTGCTCTGCCCAACACACGTATTTTTCCTTTTCATGCTATGCAACCGTGAGACTTATTTTCTTGGATGTTGTTCCATTACCGAGCTCACCACTCATTCACAAAGAATGACAAATGACCACAATCCTGCAACACACCCAAAATTATGCGGTATCCCCGTGCATATGAAATGCAGAATTCCATTTCATGTCAATTCATGTTACATGCAAAATGAGAGCTACATGCAACATTAATATATCACGGATAATTATATTTTCTACACATAATATACATCCATCATGTAATCCATGTTAATACATCAAATAAGCATATACCAACATGACTTTTTCACACAACCGGCATGTTATTCACACAAGCAATAACACAAGGCATCATACGGCCTCAACCCCAACCACCAAAATACATAACAAAGCCTGAAGATTTCAGTCCCGGAATCAAAACCATCTCAACATACCTGATTGTCTCAACAATCCCAAACCTAACATTCAATTTAGTACTTGGACTGAACTCGCATAGCCACTACAAACTCTAAAGAACCTTATGCCATTAAATGGCTCTTAGACCAAGAATAACCAAAGTGGGTGAGAAACCCTACCTCTCGAGCTCGGGCAAACCCCATATTCTTGTACCTACGCGAAGCTCTCGTTGCGTACATGAACATTGCCTCTTGCTCCGACGAAAACCGACGACCCGATCTTCGTAAATCTTAGAGATAAGGTAGAGCTTCTCACTTCTCTTTCCCTTTTCTGCTCTCTTCCCGTAGACAAGACCCAGAAACTAGCAAAAATGACTTCCCCTTTTCCCTTTTTGCCCTTTCTTTCATTTTCTTTCTTTTCTTTTCTTTCTTTCTTTCCCTTTCTCTCTCCACCAAACACCCCTTATCCAAAGACTTTGATTTCCTTTCTCTAGGGGTATGATATATGGCCTCCATGGGTCACCCCTTAGACTTTCCCTTTTTTTTTTTTGACTTATCTCTCCACATAACACATGTCTTAATGTGAGCCATCAATCTTTTCCTTTTTACTATTTATGTGCCATGTGTCACATGGACACATGCATTAAGTGGCAAGTAACCAATGTTATCAAACAATCTCTTTGGTAGTAGATGTCATAGACCATTCTAATGCTTCGCTTGAAGATGTGAGAAACAATAGATTGTTTCTTACTCTTCCAATAAATAAGAGAATCACTCAAAAAGATACAAAAACTAGTAACAGACTTTAGATCAATGGGGTCACTATCATAATCATCATCAGAGTATGCACACAGCTCTAAAGAAGAGGTGGATGAAAGTAGATGACTCTGAAATACTTTACCTTGAAGATACCCTAAAATATGAAGAACGGTTGCCGAATGAATTATAGTAGGAGAAGCAAAAAACTGACAAACGACATGAACAATATAAGCAATATCAAGACGAGTAATCATAATATAGACCGAGCTCTCAACAATAGTATGGTACAATGTAGGATCTATCCAAGGATAAAAATATTGGTTTCGATGGATATATCGGTGCTTCAATTTTATGGATATATCGGAAATATATAGAAAAATATTTATACATAAATATCGATAAAATATAAATTACTTAAAATTCATTAAAATGATAAAAAAAAATTAATTTTTGATAAAATAGGTAAGAATGCATATATTAAAGGTATTTTACAAATGTAATGGATATAAGTATGATCAAGGATAAAATTATCAATAAAAATATATTAATACTTAAATTTTAACTATATAAATATAATTTTTTTTAAAATGGAACAAGAAATAATTGATTTTAGTTGGTAAAAATAGTTTTTAATATAAAAATTAAAATATGAGATTCCTTCCATATTGTTAAAATGAAAGGATCTTGATCACATATATTTCCTTTTAATTTTTCTTTTTTCTTTCCTATTTTTGTTTTCCCTTTTTTTGCCTTATCCCTTTTCTTGTTTTTCTCTCCCTGATGACTGGCGACGATCAATAGGTGAGATATCCTTCTTCATCATTTCTCTTCCTCTTTCCTTTTTCTTCCTTTTTCCTTTCTCTTCCTCTTTCCTTTTTCTTCCTCCTTCCTTTTCTTTTCTTCCCATCTTCTCTTTCTACTGTCGGCACACCCTTTTCATTTTCTTTTCGCTTGCTCTGGATCATCGACTCATTCCTCGCTGATGAAGTATCGACAAATTTTTTTCTATTTCAACCGATTTTCCCAACAAAAGATATGAATCGCCATCACCCCTATTCTTCGATCTAAATTTCTTTCAATTTCACTTAATTTTTTTGAAAAACGAGAGAGTACTAATCAACAACCCGTTGGATCAAGTCGAGCAAACTAATTCCTCCACCTAGCATCGAGAGTTTCATCAATATTTCAACAAAAATATCACCAATAAATTCAAGAAACATCGATAAAACCTGATTTGAAAGCGCTTGTGTTTACATCACCGCCAGCGACACGCCGCAACACCGTTCAAATATCGCTCCCACCGATATATCGCGAGACACCGCTTTTTCCCGATTTTTGTGAAATCGACATCGCCTCAGATCATGCCTGATCCGCCCGACACACGATATATCGATGAAATATCGTCAATAAATTGCGACTTTTTAAACCCTAGATTCATCAATAGAAGAGTACTTTGCATTAACCTCAATAGGAGTATCAATAGTCTTATTATCAATAAGCCCAGCTCAATCAAGAATATCTGCAACATATTTGAACCTAGAAAGAAGATAGCCTCTAGGAGAATAATCTACTCAATCCCTAAGAAATATCATAGAGAACCCAAATCCTCTATTTTCTCAAATTCTTGAAGCACTCGCTTTAAACTAAAATATCATCAACATCATCACTAGTAATAATCATGTCAGCAACATATAAAGAAAGAATGGTACGACCTGCATCAATACACTTAACAAAGAAAGCATAATCATAACTACTATCAACAAATCCAAGAGAGGAGATCACAAAAGTAAATTTCTCAAACTAAGCATAAGGCGCTTGTTTGAGACCATATAATGCTTTTTTGAGCTTACAAACATGCCCAAAATCATGAGAAACACCAGGAAGGGCTCTATATAAACTTCTTCTTGAATATCCCTATTTAAGAAGGAATTTTTAACATAAAGTTGAGAGATACACCATTGTCAAACTGATGGTTCTACAAGAAGAGTATCAATAAGAGTCATTTTTGCAACATGAGCAAAGTCTCCTCATAATCCATACCGTATATCGTGAATATCATTTTGCAATCAACTCACTTTGAATCACTCACAGGCCCATTAGAATAAGTCTTGATCTTATACACCCAACAACACTCTACGAATGAAAAGAACTGGATCCAATATGTTTGTTCCATAAAGACTGGTTTCATTCATAACTCGTTGCCAACATGAATCAAGAATTGTCTTTTATAGAAGAAGGCTCGCAAAGACATTGAATAAAAAGCTAAAAAGTGAAGTAAATGATGAAAAATAACAAGAATAAGCAACTCAGACTTGTATCTCAATGCTGTGGATCGACGTAGAGATGGATCTACAATTTCAGATGGAGCTAGGGAGACCATAGGAGAAGAAGAATCATCAAGTGTCCTAAAGAGCAAAGTGTCTATACTTGTAGAACTGCTAGCATGCACAAGCATAATGTAAAGAAAATGAGGAAGAACATGAGAAGGGGAATCTAAAGTATTAGGAACCTGGAATGACAAACTATCGGAATCCTTAGAGAAATTATCAATGCGAATAAGATCATATCTAGTCAAGTCATGAGTAGCAGATGGAATAGAAAAGAAAGGTATGTGTTCAAGAAAAACAACATGATGAGACACATAAAGTTTGTGAATAGCTAGATCAAAACACTAACACTCCTTCCTAATCTCACCATAACCAAGAAAGACAAATAGAAGATCGAGAGGACAACTTGCTACGTTCTACATGAGGACTAAGAACGAAGCAAGTACAACCAAAAAATCTAAAAACATAATCTGGAGCATACCTGTATAATTTTTCGAAATGAGAAATACTTGAAATATGAGAGGAAGGAATTGAATTATTCAACGTTATAGTAGTAAGAACAACTTCACCCTAGAACTCTCTAGGAACAAAAGAAAATTATAAGAGAGATCGAGTAGTTTCAACAATATCAAGCTTTTCAAGATGACGCCCGATCCCGGGGTCCCATTGACCACCGCGGAACCCGTTTGAACTGCGGTGTCTCATAATCATGAGACCAATACATGAGTGAAATGATCACACCTGGTCCATTATCCATACTTGTCAAAATGTGCATATTTTATACCAAAAGGAATTTATTTGCACCTGTTTTATTTACAAATTATCCAAAACTGGTCTTTTTACCCATATTTTTACAAAATACATAATAAAGCCACATATGGCCATCTCGTCTCTAAGACTCCTCTCAAGGCCCCATCCCCGGGTGCGCCTTAGTACCCGAATAATTTTTCCTTCGAATGGCGAGCAATGCCCAAGAGTCGAATTCCCCTACATGGGTTACTCCCCACCTAAGTGCATATGTAATGGCAACCAAACACATTCAAGCAAATGCATGATCCTACTTGAATGTCTACATGCCCTATCAATGCCCCGAGTACTCATCGACTCCCTCACACACGTAACTTGTCATGTATGAGAATTTATTTTCAAAACAAAAATATTTGTTTTACATTTAAAATCCTTTGGACATCCTCTGAAACCCTATGACACACTCCGACCATGGGAAACCTCCGAATCTGGAGGTCATCCAAACATTAGACATCCTCCGAGCACTGGACACCCTCTGAACACTAGACACCCTCCGAACACTGGACGTCCTCTGAGCACTGGACATCCTCCGAGCACTGGACACCCTCCGAACATTGGACAATTCCCAATAAAACTTTTGTCTTTACATTGGACATTTTTCGATTACTTTAAAATCATACGCTCAGCTTGGACGATGTCCCATGATACCGAGCCCACCATCGACACCAACCAATGTTGATCTTACCATGTCCCCACGACAATTTATCGAACACCAAACAAGGTGCCGATTTACCATGGTCAACACTAAATCTAGAATCGACCCAAACCATGCACTCATACCCAATGTCATGTGATGTTCTTGTGCATACAAATGCATGATGCCAATGCATTTATTTTATGTCACATGAATATTTATAAACTACATGCAACATAAACAATTCACGGATGGTTATACTTCCTACACAAAATTTGCATGTTATTCAAATATCAAGCAACGACACACAAATTAAGTACAAGGACCATTTTCTTAACCGAAATCAACCGGACTGGCCCAAAATGGGTCCCAAAATTCCCATCATTTAGTCCCAAGTTCGGGACCAACAAACTGCCACCACTGCCTTCACACCATCCAAACCATTTTAAATGGCTCTTAAGCCGAAAATAAACAAGTAGGAGAAGACCCCTACCTCCTGAAGTTTGTCAAAACTCCACAATACCGGTACCCACGTGTAGCTCTTGAAGTGGGGACCAACTTTGCTTCTTAATTTCATGAGTTTCATATTTGATCACCAAAATTTAGAGAAGTCGGGAGTCTCTCTCTCTCTAAAATCTTATCTCTTTCTCTCTTTTCTTGGTTTGTCTCCCCTCTCCTTCACTCCCCCAAATCCACTCGTTAAGACGGGTCAAGAGGACTTGTCCTCTTCTTGCCACATGTCATCCCATCATTGGCTCCTAGGATTTTCCTTACCCCTTTATCCATCTACTTTGGATTTCCATCCAATCCCATGGTGCCATGTCTCCTATGGGCCCACTTGGGCTCATTTGTTTAACTCATCCAACACTTGACACGTGGCACCTCTTGGGCTACCCAAAACATGCCAAGTGTCCTGCACCCCTCTCGGTGCCTCGAAAAACGTGAAATTCTGACTGTCTCATAATTTGACGAAATTCGACGTAGTAGCTAGATTTCACGAGACAATTCCAACAATGAAGTCCGTTTTGCATCTGAGATCTAGAAAAATTTCGGATTTTTTTTACCGAAATTACCGTTTTATCCTTCCTCGTAATTCTGGATTTTCCGGGGTTTCACACAGCAACACCATTTTGTTTAAGAGTATCCGCACATGAAGTTTGCTGAATTGTTCCATCTAAGGCAACCAACTCAAGAAATTATTTAGAAGTATATTCCTCAATTCGTGATCACAATTCTTAAAACATTTATAGTAACAAATTTAAGTTTTTACAAGAGTAGGAAAGACTTTGTATACCTAAAATTCAGAATGTGATGTTTACCAAATAAAACCCAACAATATCGAGTATGGTCATCAATATAAGAAACATAATATCCAGACCTTCCTTTTTGGGAATAGGAGAAGGCCCCCCATGTGAAGCCCCAAACCAGTGGTGTCTCTGCTGACAACCCACAACTCATGGACACTGTGGATGTCGGGTAACCCGACACTACTCACGAAAAATCGAAGGTAGTCTCCTTTGTACGGGGAGCTCTACCCAAGGTACAACCTATCCCAACATTTTACAATGACCACACCGGGTCCATATGCGAGTAAAAATGGCCACTTAGGACCATACATCAATACTCATAAAAAATACATCAGCTATATAACAATAGTTCAAGAGTTAATACATTACTCTTTACCAAAACATATATCAAAATCTAGAGTTCTAATACATGTTTTACAAAATAAAATATCAAGCCACAATCCGACTTTCTTCTAAAATGCAACCTCTAGTGAGCGTCGTCCTCCTGTACACTCCCTGTACATGAAATAGCGATCCGATGTAGCGAAAGAATGCCCCAAGCAGATAATTTCCCACGTGGGCTACTCCCCACCTAAGTGCACATGTCATGGCAAACAATCACACTCAAGTAAATACATGATCCTACTTTAATGTCTGCATGCCCAATCCCATGTCTCGAGTCCTCATCGACTCCCTCACACATGTCTAAGCCAAATACGAGTAAAAATACAGTTTTCAAAATAAAAGCTTTTTGTTCTCGAAAACTTACTACCGAGCTTCGGTAAAATTTATTGGACAACCCTCCGAGGCGACCGTTTGATAACCAAACAACCACGCCCTCTCGACGTGAATTGTTGGACACCCCCAACACAATTTCTCCAAAATCTTCCGTCAAATTCCTTCACGTATTTTCGTTTTTGTTTTCTTTCGTGTCATGCACTCACACCTAATATTCTAGGGTGCCCAAGTTCATATGGAATGCATTATGCCAATTCCAAAATATTCATGCTAATTTATTTTTCATGTGTATATTAACATAACTAAATTCACATAATTCATGTTATTCAGATTACAACAATAACACCAAAATTAGCTCACATGGGAAAATTAACCAATCAAGCAGTTCATTTTGAATCACCCAAACGACACAAAATCACATGAACAGTGAAACCCTGGGTCGACACTGTTCACGGCCACACAATAGAGATTTTCCACTCGCTCAAATGTTTCAGACCGAAAATTATGGCTAAATCAAGCCTCATAATATCCTCCTAATCATTCACATGGCTCTACCTAAAGAATAACACAGAAAAAGATCCCTGCCTCTTGAGTTGCTCGAACTCCACAAAATCGGTGCCCACGCGCAGCCCCTCACAAGCAGACGACTTGCGCTTCTTGTTCACGAGAACCGACGGTTCGAACGGTAGGAAATCTAGAGAGAAGTCACACTCTCTCTCTCTAAAATCTGGATCCAGCTCTCACTGCACGTTTTGCTCTTTCCTTTGGAGAAGAAAACTATTTCCTTTTGTCTTATACTCATTTAACTTTCCAATAATTCCATCCATGTCCCTTTAAGTTTTGGATTTTGACACTTGGCTTAATCTAAGCCATTCTAATCATGCAACATGTGTCACATGAGTACATGTAATAGGTGACTTTTGTCACATCACATGTCTCACAGTTTATTAAGGGCACCCGACACTCTAAGGCCTTCGAAAAACGTGGAAATTCTGATCATCTCAAAATTTGACGTAAATTCGACGTGGCGCCTAGATTTGCGACGATTCCAAATCCGCAAAACCGCTTCATCATCCGAGATCTGTACCGGTTTTGACCGAATTACCATTATACCTTTTTTCTCGTAGGCTCTTGAATTTTCCCGAAGCTTTACACCTCACGTGACGCTCTAAAATCGGGGTCCGTTGACAACCACACCCATTCAATACTCGCGGAATGTCGGGTAACTCGACACCACTCACGAAAATCAGGCAAAGTCTCCTTTGTAAGGGAGCTCTACCCAAGGTACAAACCTGTCCCAATAATCAACAATGACCAAACAGGGTCTACATGCGAGTAAAATAACTGGCCACTTAGGCCCCTGCATCATCACTCACAAAATATATCCCAACTATATACAATAGTTTCAAGAGTTAATAAATCATTCTTACCAAACATATATAAAAAGTTTACAATTTTAATACATGTTATACAAAAACGAATACCCAAAGCCACAATTTGCTTTTCAAAATGCGGCCCTAGCGAGCACCGGCCCTTGTGCACACTCCCGTAATTGGGGCCAGTGATCCCCATTGCAGGAGAAAGTTCCTAAAGAGTGACACTCACATGGGTTACTTCCCACCTAAGTGCACACGCATGGAAAACAACCATCTGGGGCAATTTCATGAACCTACTCGAATGTCTACATGACCAACCCATGTCTCGAGTCCTCACCGGCTCTCACATATGCCTAAGTCACGCGAAAGAAATCACAGCTTTTCAAAACAAAAGCTATTTGTTCTGAAAACATCTACCAAGTTTCTGAAATATCGACAACCCTCCGAGGTGACCGCTGATAACCTTCCAAACAATTCACGGGCCCTCCGACGTGAATTGTTGGACAATCTCCCAGCACGATTCTGAAAATCTTCCGTCGAAATTCCTTTCACAAACATTTTCCTTTTTGTTTCATTTCATGTCATGCACTCACACCTAATATCTAGGCCGCCCTAGTGCATATGGAATGCATGATGCCAATTCCAACACATTCATGCTAATATATTCACATGCATATATATTAAAATAATTCAATCACATAAAGCATGTTATGTAAATTCTCAACCAATTACACCAAAATTAGCTCACATGGGCTAATTAACAAACACAAGCAATTCATTTTGAAACACTCAACACATAAAAATTCACATAAAAATATTCACGTGTCACTATTCATGTGAACAGTTAAACCCTTGGGTTACTGTTCACGACCACACAAAATAGGAATTTTCTCCACTCGGTTCAAAGCTTTTGAGACCGAGTTTACGGCTAAAACAAGTCTCAGAACATTCTTAACCATTTACATGGCTCTTAGCCAAAGATTAACACAATTAGGAAAAGATCCCTACCTCTTGGAGTTGTCGGAACTCCACCAAATTGGTGCCCACGCGTAGTCCTCGTCGAGTAGAGCAACTTTCCTTCTTGCTCCGTCGAAAACCGACGGTCCGATCGACCGGAATTCTAGAGAAAAGGTGCTCATTCTCTCTCTAAAATCACCAAATGTCTCAGCCACTGCATCACCCATTTTCTCTACTGCCCATTTGGTCTTCAAAAGGAAGAAGACGACACTATTACATTTTTTTTTGTCTTTTTCCTCATTAAGCATTCATTTAATACCATCCATGTCCTCAAGTCTGATTTCGACACTCTAAGACTATCTCTACATCCATTTCATCATCTCTCTACTCGCAACACGCTGGGCCACAAGAGCATAATGCTTATAAAAGCGACTTTTTTTCACATCACATGACGTTTTACGACACCCGATACTTGGTACCTTGAAAACGTGCAAATTCCGACTATCTCAGAATTCGACGAAATTCGACGTGGTAGCTAGATTTCGCGAGACGATTCCAACGGTGAAGTCCGTTTCATCATCCGAGATCTAGAAAAATTATGGATTTTGACCGAAATGACGATTTTGTTCTTTTCCGTAAAATTGAATTTTCTGGTCTTACACATGTAAGAATTAATCAAATAAAGGGATAAGAAGAAACATAAACACTTTGATTAAAAGGTAAAGTTTAAAATTTTGTCATCTTAAACCCACTACAATAAAAAATATCATGAGTTTGTAACTTTCTTAAAGCCCTTGTGGACGCCAAAACTTTCAAACTAGAAGACAAAACATGACCAACACGAGAATGCCATAAACAAAAACTAGAAGAAGAATGACTCAAACAAAAAGATGACAAATCAACACAAGCATCAAAAGGAGTAGTAGTAGTAGTCGTTCTTTAACTCATCTAGAACATATAATCCCCTTTCCTATGGCTTATCCTAATCAACTTCTAAGATTGCATATCCCGTTGATAACAACAACAAGAAGAAAATGTGACTAAATTACCAAAATCACACAACAGATCAACAAAAGCAAGATTCAATGCGAGTTTCGAAATATGATAAATGTAACTCCCCTTCCCCTAGTAGTGACAAGAGAGGGAATGCCACACAGGACTAAAACTTATAAAGCTGATTTCCTGTCATTAGTGGGCCCACTTCGAGCATAAATCCTGTCATTAGTGGGCCCACTTCGAGCATAAATTCATAATTGACATAAACTTGTATCAAAAGCAAGAATTATGAAAATTATAGACTACAAATCATAACTTGTGGAACTACCACTACAATGATGTTTAAAACGTCCTCAGAAAAACTAAGCTTGGAGTCTCTCGATACCATTCTATTTACAAGTTTCACTTATACAAAATATTTACATTTCCATTTACTATTACAAAAGATAAGGGGGCGCCGACCCACATAAAGGAGACACCTAATGTTGTGTCGGGCATTAGCGAAGTGGATGTCCTCGACAACTTCTCTTTAGTAGCTACACTGATGAAACACTGCTAAGTTTCAAGTTTGGGCTGGGAAAACAGATAATAGATATGACCACTTGTGATAGTCCTCAATTACAGTTTACATGTAAAATAATTCGTATATCAGAATGTTCAATCTCCCATAGGAGAAGTTTAAAAGTGTTATCTAAGGTTTGAAATTGATTTAGAAACGAAGAATGGCAAGTGACCATTTCCGGGCCTTTTCGACATTCTTGCAAACTTCGGATTTTAACTCAGTTTGACTTTAAATTGATTAAATATTTAAAAATCATGTTTAATCATCAAATCTTAGTTATGTGAAGTTTAAAATGTGCTTAAAAGATTTATTTAAGGTTAGAAACTGATTTGGAGCAAAAATGAGTTGAAACATACCCAAAACGATAATTTTTGTAAGAAACCTATTGTGTTGTCTCGGTCTGGCAATTGGTAGACCGATCGATCCAAAAGTGGTCGATCGTTTGGCTTAAGAAAGTGTTGTTTTCCATTTTATGAGTTGGTAGATCAAATGGTCGACAGGTTGGAAACCGACTGAGTTACGCGGATGTAGTAACTTCTTATATGTGAATTAGTGAGCAAATGTCGACGGCTAAGCCTGGCGGCTGAGTCCTAAGCAATCATAAACGATAATTAAGCGCATTAAATGCACAACGGTTAGTGCATTTAATAAAATGGTTGACCAATTAGCGCTTAATGTGGCTATCGAAGTTCTCTATATATTATGTTTTAGTATATGAGTTAACTCGATCGATTCAATTTCTTTTTTTTTCCTTTGTGAAATAAGACTAAGAATAAAAGCTTACAAATTCGATTAAACGATAATCCACAATAACCTTTAAAAGCAATTTTTCAAACATCCCTAGAAAAATCTATCCACCAAATATTTGAATTAGCATTACAAATACATTTCTTAGCTAAACAATATGTTGTTCCATTCACTTCTTTATAAATATGACAACAATTGTAAACATTTAGATTCTAAGACAATCTCCAATTATCCTCCATTAACTGACCAATTGAACTAGACAATACTCTTTTATTACAACAATCTATAATTATTTTTAATCTCCTTCAATCTCTAGGTTTATAAAGTCATTGTGAGTTGCGCTAGAACACTATCTCTCAAAGCTACACATTCCATAATAAATATCCAAGTATTATTTAAATGTCTATTTGCCACCCTTTAATAACTCCATTGAATATCTAATAACCCATCTTGAATACATATTTATAGAAAGTAAATAAATCCAATATACTATAATAAATGCAAACATGATAAGAGAAGCTATCTTAAATGAAATGTGAAGATAAAAAATTACACATTTATTATGATCCCCCTAAGCTTCAACCAAATGACACATAAAGTAAGGTTCATTCTTTCAAAGCTTCTGACCCTATAAATACATATAGGTAGGATGTATACGCAAAAACCATTTGAAATAAAATTAGAAATGATAAATTTGTTTTTATGTTTTTTTTTACATATTTTCATTTTGTATACCGTTCTTATAATAGTTTAAGCCTGAAACATTCCCTACCCCATCTCATCCATTTACCACTTGAGCAAGCCTCAAGGGTCAAACAACATATTTATTAGAAATACAATTTAAGAATTTAAAAGGCTTGAGAATGATTTCATATTACAAATAATATAATTTTGGCCAAAGTTAGCTTATGTTTTTAGGTTTGATTTCTAACTTTAACCAAGCTACAAGATGAAATGATTTGTGTAACGCCCCGTCCCGAGAAGGTGTACAGTACATGTAACTGTAGGGGCGCATATGTGCACCAAGTGCCATTGTCGTATTTTGGAGATGAAATTATGAAATCATAAAATTATGAACCCGGAATTGTGGTACTAGAACAAGGGTAAAATTGTAATTGCCAAAAAGGATATGAAAACCATAAAATGAGAAGATGATGGGCCATCATATAAATAACAAGAGTTGATGTGCAATTATTGAGAGATTAAGGACTTAATTTCAATTAAAGGAAAGTTGAGACTATAAATAGGCCATGAGACAAACAAAAGTCTCATTTGGTCTCCAAAAGCTAGGACTTCACGTTTTGGGTGAGAAGAATAGAGGAAGAAGAGGAAGGAAGAGGAAGAAGAGGAAGAGGAGGAAGAAGAGGAAGGAGAAGATAAAAGGTATGTTTTTGCTGACGGGACTATGTATATTCTAATGTCATGGCATTATCGGCATGGAGATTAGTTTCTTATTCTAGGTTTTGTGGAGATCACATTAACCCAGAATTCTTGAAGTTTTGTGGGTAAAACCCTAGTCGGGTGAAGAATAAAATGGAATCCATCATAATTCTATGGTTTTGTAGGAATTGGTGGACCTCGTTGAATTCATGGATTTTCACCTAGGGTTTGGTTATGAGAAGTTCCAAATCACCAATTCAAGTGTTGTAGAGTTGTTTTTGGATGAATTCCATGTTGGTTTTTGAGGTATTAAGGAATGGGGAAGTTGTATGAAGAGATTTGGTACCAAAAGATGGCAAAAGAAACACTCAAGTAAACTACGAAGTCAGTACTTCAAGATTTAAACAGAGTGGTACCTGCATTCACCCAATGTAGGTTTAATTGGTACCGGTACCGATACGTTTGCACTCTGGCACTCACCCAACATAACCAAATCCCAGACCGGTATCGATCGCAGTGGTACCGCATTCACAAAGGTCCAAAATGCCCAGATTGTGTAATTTTGCATAGTTAAGCCTAAATTCACACACCGATTGTATAGGAACCTTACTAAATGATTAAGATAGATTCAAATAAGATTGGAACTCAATGAAAACGAAGGCACTCCGCGCCCTACGATATTCATTGAGTGTGACTAAGTGCTAGAAGCACAAAAGGTTTATGTTATACATAGGCGATTAATGTGTTCATTGTATTCGTCGAGTGTGTAGGCTAAAAGCAAAGGCGGGAAAGTTGTGAGTCAGTGTCAAGTTTAGTAAGCAAAAGGTGAGTGTTCTAAAACCTATTTTTCAAATACTAGTGTATATTATAAACCGCTTTACATCGTGTTTAAATGGTTTTATTTAAACCATATTTGAAAAGCAAGCAATGAGTTTAAGGTAAACAATGGTTTGATTAAACCATATATGAAAATCAAACAAGTAATGGTTTTAATGTATTCAACCATACTTTTAAAAGCAAGCAAGCAATGGTTTTTAGTTGTAAAACCATATTTCAAAGAGCAAGCAAGCAAAAGCATATTTATAAAACAGGCCTAACTAAAATCCCTAGTTCTAAGCAAGCATAAACGGCCCAAGGTAATAAGACAGGCACAAAGGGTGTTAGGATATCATCTGCGTATTTAGATTTGCCTCGGTCGGCAAATTTAGTCTATGCATCATGGCATTTAGCTGAGACCGTGGCACGCACCGGAGTATATAGGGTTAACGCTGCTAGCTAAATTATGGTGATGGAGACTCGTGTCAATTCCACCATATTTACTAAAAAGGTGAAGTGAAGTGTGCCCGCAGTTCTTCACCTAGGGCGATGCGCACTCCAGTCCTTCCCACCATTACTCAATGCACAAAGCCCCGTGTTCACTAGGGTACAATAAGCAGGAAAGGCCTCCAGTGGTTGATGATTTATAAGCATGTTTATACAATTTAAAATCAACTGATCGGTGCACTCCGCTGAGCCTGTGCTCCCGTGTTTATTTTAAAGCAAACGGTTGAGCTCAAACTCCCGTTTTTATTTTAAAACAAGCGGTTGAACCCAGGCTCCCGTGGGTATTTTAAATCAAACGGTTGAGCCCAAGCTCCCGTTTTTATTTTAAAGAAAACGGTTGAGCCTAGGCTCCCGTTTTATTGTAAAGCATGCGGTTAAGCCCAGGCTCCCGTGTTTATAAAAAGTTTTATAAACTTTTAAAGAAAGAGATTTGAGAAAAGTTTTATAAACTTTTAAAGAAAAGTTTTATGTTTTCTAAAGCAAAAGCAAGGTAAAACAAGCAAGCAAGAGATTTGAGAAAAGTTTTAAAAACTTTTAAAGCAAAGTAAGCAAGCAAGGCTTTTGAAAAATATCTTGTAAAAGAGAGATTTACAGTTTTGAGATGTTTTCCGAAAAAGCAAAACATTTTAATAAAGCATACACTCACTGAGCTCGTTTAGCTCATTATTTTGTGTTTTAAAAACTATTTTCCAGGTACAGGCACTCCGAACGCTGGAGCGGATTAGGATTCTCCTGACATTTGTATCAGTGCTGTTATTAATAATATTTTGTAAGGAAATACTTTGAATTTGTATAAAGGAGTATATATATGTACATAGTATAGTTTTGTGAAAGTGTATTGAGCCTGATGCTCTATTGAAAGAATATTGTTGGTTGCCATATTAGGAAAAAGTGTAAATTGTGTATACAGGATTTGGAATATGTCCTTTATGCAGCTGATATGATGCCGAGATTTTACCAAATCATAAGCTGGTGGAAAAAATTTATACGTAGATTTAAGCAGCAATGGCCGCTCCGTGAATTTCTAGTCGCTAGAGGTAACGGCCGGGATTTATAGGGAGTGGCTACACACCCGGCCGCAGGGGGGTGGAGGTGTAATAATTTGTGAGAAGCTGGCTAAAACCTGGGCAACGAGATTATCGCCAAAACCACCTTCCACGTGTGAACCAAACAGAATCCTACATAATTAATTTCCTTAAAAGTCAAGGTTTTGTAGTAATTACAAGATTGATCTTCCAACTCGCATGAAGACTCTTAACTAGGTTTTGTCCCGAAAATATTATTTTAATTCATATGTTTAATTGGTTTTATTGGGAATCTACTAATGGTTTACATTTCTTCTAATAAGAATTAAGATTACATTCTCTATCACTCTAAACCCTAGCCTTTCTTTCTCTCAATTTTTCTCTCAAGTAGCATATATTTTCTTAGCTAAATGAGGGGTGATTTTTTTTGGCCTGAAATCACCCTCTACATCTCTCTTCTATCTTTTTTTTCTCAATAAAGTGGTTCTTCCACATATCTAGGTTTCTTTATGTTTTTTGTGATTTAGTCATCTGCCTTGGATGCCGTATGATCATTGTCACCTTCACGCATGTGTGGTTGTCATCGCCTTTCGCATACAGTGGTCAGGTCATCTTAGAATGACGCTGTTCTCTGTCGGGTGCGACATTTTATTTGTGTTAAAAGGATTGAGGGGCAAAATATATTAGATCGAGACAATAAATCAAATCACGATCACAATATACTCCGCAAAAAATGGTAGCCAAAGATATTCTAGCGTCACAATAATAATATCAAATGTGTAGACTTAATTATCAAATGTATAGGTCGAGTCGCTTCATTATGTTATTAACCTAGATGTTGTTTCATCGTCTATGGTTTTTAGCAATTTTGGATTATATGTTCATTGATGTATTGCTAGTTTGAATCAATCAAATTATTTTTCTAATCAACAAATTAAGATTACATTTTATTCCTGCTTATATTTGATTCTTAAGTATCAGTAAGAGAATAAAATATAATTAAAATTATTTAATTATTTGTTGTTCCACACCAACTCTTTTTTATTTATTTTAATTCATCAATAGAAAGATTAAATAATTTTAAAATATATAAGTTTCTAACAAATTTTAATTGTTTTTTATTTTCTTTTAGGAACTTATAGATGATCAAGTATAACAAATATCATTTTTCTTTTTCTTTTTAATTCTTGAGTTCTTCCCACAACCAAACCTAACTATAATATTCAATGAAATTACGAAAAGAAAAAAACCGAAATAGAGATAAAGAAAAAATTGAAGAAAATAAAAAAATAAATTTAAAATTAATAAATTATTTTTTTATGTTTTTCAAACTTCACATACTTTATGGAGTTACATATAATTTATAATTTTACACAATTTTTTATATCTATTCATTTTGAATTACATTGGTGTAAAACTTCATTCTTATAACTTATAAGTACTCAAATATGAGACTTTCCCTACCAATGAGACATCCATTGTAATGACCCGTACCAAATAATACAAGTTTTTAACAAGTTTGACCAAGTTTGACCAAGTTTGACCAAGTTGACCAACCAATAGTAGATGGGGCCAAGTTGACTTTTTCAAGGATGAATAATTTTGGGTTGACTAAGACACCACTGTGAGGCCCTCGCTCGGGTACGAGTTCACGTACGTAACGCCAAAATCCGACTTACTGATGCTAAGTTATATCTCCGGTAAGTTTAAACAAAGAAGATTTTATCGCTTTCAATCACCCGGATTTTACTCCGAAAACAACCCTAGGCTCTATAAGCCTGCGCTTTGGGTGCCAAGTTAGGATCCAACCCCAAAACCCAAGAGAAAATCCCCAAAACCCGAAAACCCCGAATTGGGTCGTTTTAACCCATTTTTAGGCCGATCGGGTTTCAGCCGTGGGAGCCGATTCCGGCCACCATCACTGTACACGTGCTGACAGGTGGGAGGAGGACGTCGAGACGAAGCCGGCCGTGAAATTTCACGGCCAACCTCCACCGGACGCGCCTGGATCGGGCCTATTAAGCGCAATGGGGCGCCACCGCGGGTCACCGGTGGTTTTCTTGATTTTCCGACCATTTCCGGCCAGTTCAGGCCACCCCATAGCTCCTTTCCACCATTTTGGACCCTCTGAACTCATTTCCGTGATCCTTTTCTCCAGATTCATCACCGTTTGAAAGA
>JAEQBH010008518.1:0-91975 GCA_016808115.1 Tetrastigma voinierianum
GTTACTTCCAGCGACTAGAGAATCTGTGAAGCGAAGTCGTGTTGCTTCTTTGAGAAAACCCGTATAATTTTTCTTTCCTAAACTTGTGATTTATAAAATTTCGCAGCATAATAGCCTTATACATGTGACAGCGTCCCAAATCCCGAGGCGTCGCTTTACACTTTTCAAAAAATATGGCAACCAACACAATCTTTTCAAAGAGCCTCAGCTCATCACATTTTCACAAAATAAACCTATGTACATACATATAGTTCAACTCCGTACAAATTCAGTGCGTATTTCCTACACAAGTTATTTAATACAACACTTATACTGAAGTCGAGGAAAATCCAGCCACCCACCGTCCGCGGTCTGCACTGAAAATAGTTTTTAAAACACAAAATAATGAGCTAAACGAGCTCAGTGAGTGTATGCTTTATAAAATGTTTTGCTTTTTCGGAAAACATCTCAAAACTGTAAAACTCTCTTTTACAAGATATTTTCCAGAAGTCTTGCTTGCTTACTTTACTTTGCTTTGCTTTAAAAGTTTCTAAAACTTTTCATAAATCCCTTGCTTGCTTGCTTTACTTTGCTTAAAAAGTTTATAAAACTTTTTATAACATCTTGTTTGCTTTAAAAGTTTCTAAAACTTTTCATAAATCTCTTGCTTTAAAAAGTTTCCAAAACTTTTTATGAACATGGGAGCCTGGGCTCAACCGCTTGCTTTAAAATAAAAACGGGAGCTTGGGCTCAACCGCTTGTTTTGAAATAAAAATGGGAGTCTGGGCTCAACCGTTTGCCTAAAACAAACACGGGAGCCTAGGCTCAACCGTGCACCAGTAGTTGATTTTTCAAAACTGTATAAACATGCTTATAAATCATCAACCACTGGAGGCCTTTCTTGCTTGCTATACCCTGTAGTGAACATTTTGGTCTCGCACGACCACGACGGCCGACTGGTCCGCTCACCTAGGTGAAAAGGGCCTACACTCACTTTCACCTTTTCCTAATACTGAATCGACCAGCCTCCATCACTCATAATTTAGTTAACGCTGCTAACCCCTATATACCAAGACGCCACGGTCTCCCTTTAAATGCCATGATGCATGAACTAAGTTTGCCCACCAGCAAATCTAAAATGCATGAATGATATCCTAACACCACCGCAGCACGCACGGAATACCTCTCGAATCGTATGCTGCTTAAACTAGGATTTTAGTTAGAATCAGTTAAAATATTCTCTTTCGCTTGCTTGCTTGTTCTTGAAATATGGTTTTACAACTCAAAAGCCATTGCTTCGCTTGCTTTTTAAAAGTATGGTTGATTACATCAAAACCATTACTTGTTCGCTTCACATATGGCTTAAATCAAAACCATTGTTTGCTTAAAAACTCATTGCTTGCTTTAAAATATGGTTTTCAGTCAAAACCATTAAATACCAGCGTAAAACAGTTTATAATAATACACTAGTACGTATTTGAAAAATCGGTTTAGAACACTCACCTTCCTTTTACAATAATTGAGCACGACTCCAAAATTTCTCCCGCCTCCGCTTTTACCCTACACATTCAATGTATTAGACCACACTGCCAAGACAACCAAGCAATTTGCACACTTGGTGCCACCAAATTTTTCGTAAAAATATGTGGACCCCAAATGCCATTCACAAAGATATGGCTAGATTCTAGACCCATGACTTTCCATAGAGTCTAAACACTAAAACATTTCAAAATTCTATCCGCATCGTCTTAATAAAAATCCCACTTTAACCCAAACCACCGGGTCAGCCTCAAAATTAAGCCCGGACTATCCGAAAATAGTCCCAAAAATTCCTAAAAATTTCTAAACTCAGTCTAAAAATTTTGGGACTGAAATTTATAGCATCTCACGGGCTTTAAGAAAATTTCAAGTAATTACATAGCCTTTAGGCTCGAAATAACACAAATAGGAAAATTTCTCACCTCTTGGAAGTCGGATCAAACGTTAAGATATTGCACCTACGTAGCCTCATCGCATAGTCCAACTTTGCCTCTAATTCGACACAAAATTTTTACGATCCGATTTTTGTAAATCTGAGAAAGAAACGAAGAGAAAAAGCAAAATTTCTTCTCTCGTACGCCTTCTCTCCCTCCTCTCATCTGTCCTCCATCTCACGCTTTGACTTTATCCTTTCTTTTTATTATTATTATTATTATTATTGTACTATTATTATTTGAATACATAGTTTATATTATCTCATTCGGTCCGCTTCATTCCAAAAAATTTATTTCTTTTCAATTCAATTCTTTTAAATAAACTTTAACTCACGCCATTTTCTAACTTCCGAGATTTTCGTAAAAATCTCGTCCCTGAAGTCATTGGCGATTTATCACCCAGAAATTCGTAAAATATTATGACTGTCTCAGAACTCGACGAAACTTTTCTGGGTCACTAGATTTCACGAGACGAATTTAACGGCGCAGTCCGTTTCGTCATCCGAGATCTAGAGAATTTTCACGCCTCGAACCATTCTCTCACAATTTATTATTATTATTATTCTTTGAAATTCCATATTTTGCACTTTCACCCCTTCACTTTCATCAATTGCAAAAGTGTCACAATGCTTTGAAAACTTTATAATTTCATCCTTAAAAACAATTTTCAAAAATACTACTATAGCACTCAAATAATTAAGGAAGCCCTTGGTGCACATATGCGACCCTATGGTTACCTATATCGTACACCCTCCTAGGACGGGGCGTTACAGACCTATAGTCATTTCCCGAACCGGATCTTCATTTAGCTTTAAAAAGTAAACCCTATGATTTTCCCTTTTGAAAAACAGCATTTATTGAGCATTAATGCTCCTGCATGCTGAAAACGTACTTCGACTTCTCCAATTTTACAAGAATGAAATAGAAAGCAACTAATAAATCTTAGTGGATCTAGCACAAGCATCCATCAACCCTAAAAGATCACAAATACTAATCAATGAATAAGACATCAAAGGAGTTCTAACCTAGGAGTGAGAAATAGGAACATAAATGCCAATAAACTTATGCTTAAAACATAGAACCAACAGCTACCTTCAGATCCTCGCACTCAGCGTACCTCTTTTGCTTCAAGGAGGAAAGGGTTTTAGTCGCCATCCTCCGAAAGGTCATCCCTGAGGGTGTTTGGCCGTCAGGAAGTGATTGATTTCCTTTACGCATCTTGACTCTAGCTTATATACGGCTCAAAGCAAGGGAAATTACAAAAAAAAACTAAAACCAAAAGCTATTACAAGGACAAATTTGGAAGAAGCAAAAAATTGTAACAAAAACATCAAAGCGTAAAAAAGCAGGTGAATAGTGGCTTCGATGAACAATGCTCGCAAGATGCAAATTTCGCAACATGCTGCGAAATTTCTGCTATGGCCTTTTTCTTCTATTTTCTACTTCTTTTTCCTTCTGGCTTCTGATCTGCATGCTGAGTTCAACTAGAATTTTTTGTTCTTGGATCGACTCAACAATTTTGGCATAAATAGCTTGCAAAAACTATAAAATTAGCCACAAAATGCGATCAGTAGTATAATAGGGACCTTAACATGCCAATCAGGAAGACTAGGAATGATTAGTACACAAAAAACATTCAAACCTATAATAAATAGGGTTCAAAATAGCACTTTTTGGGTACTAATCACCCATCACCAACCACCACTGAAGAATCGGACGCCTTTGATGTCGCCGTGTTCTTTCCTCTCAACCTCGAACCCCCCGAAGAGCTCCTCCATAGCCACAATTTTCTCTCCCCATTACCAGCACCCTCCTTCTAAAACACACTTAAGGAACCAAATCAAAACCCCCTAAAAACAATAGCAAAAACATAATCAAACCCAGAAATTCAAACTCAAATGGTCTGACTAAGCACTTTTCCCCGCCCAACCGTTGATTTTATCCACCCCAACCTCCCATGAGGGAAAATTTGTGAATTCCCGCTGTTTTGAAGTGAAAAAAACAAACAAGTAACCAGGAAAAATCTTTTCAAAAACTACTTTCTGGAGACAAGAATTACACATAAAACAATGGAGCAGTAAGGGAGGTTAAGGATTTACCAGAATTTGAAATAGTCTCAGCACCGTGACCTGTGCCCAAACCCACTACCAATGTGCCCAACGTCTGTAGGCCTACCGCTGGGGCCCCGCCATGAAGCGCTCTAAGACGACCCACTATATTAAAACCACACAAGAACCAACCAGACAATAGAATCCTAGAACCTGCCTGTGATCCTAAGTCCCCCAGCCGACCATCCTACCGCATGTGGAAAGGGTACTGAAACCAGTATTAGGAGGGAAATCACTCGCATGATATTTATCCACGGATCTCCTAGTGTCCAAATCTCATACGTCTCAAAAACATTAAACCTCAATAAGGACGAACTAGTCCTTGATAAGGAAAGAGAGATCTTATCACCAAAATCACGAGATTATCTTTCCTAAAATCAAGGAGAAATTCGAATATAAAACAGAGACACCCCCCCTAAGGGAAAGGTGTGCAACTCCAACTGCTGTGCTAACTCTCTTCCTTCTCTTCTCCACCCTTTGTTGACTTAATAATCTAAGAGGCGGTCAGTAATAATCGCCATCGAACCTCCTTTTGTTTTACAAGTTTATATAGCTCGATGCTCAAGGTCAGACGATCTGTAACCACAATTTCATCTGGCCTATGGAATTGAACAAAAAGTCTCATTGACAACGTGCGAGGGCTTGGCTCCAATGGCTATCGAGTAGCCCTCCACTCAATGTATTCCCACGGCCTCTCACATCTGACCTGCCTAACACGTGTAATGACCGTGAACCCGATAATCCAAATACCAAGATCAATTTCTTCATTAACGCCAAGACATGGAGAAGAAACAGGAGGAGTAGGCAAGACAGATGAGGGAATTTCAAGATCGCGTTAAACATCTACAGCGTGAAAACGATCGTTTATGGGCTCAGGTAGAAAAAATGCACGATCTTGGCGAAAAAGACGTGCAAGATAGCAAATGCCAAGGCACCGACCACCCATAATAAAGGAAATTAAATTTCATCGCCCCGACAACATAGATAGTTCTAACGGACGACGAGCTATCCTCGCAATTTCGCCAAAGTTCCTAGCAAAAAGTAGCTGGCCAGTCACGAGACTCTCACATCGCCGAGCATTCGCAACGCCGGAGCAGTGGCACATTCCGTCGACGAAGAGAAGCAAGACCAAGTACGTAACCAACCAAATGGAGTGCCTAGGAACTTGTCTGCATTAGATGCGGGTGTAATGTCGCCCATGCCCCCAATGTACCCCACCTTCGAGATGTGGCGCCTACATACCACTGCAAAAGAGCGATTCAAAGTCCTCACGATATGCTCTCTTTCTCCTAAGGTAACACATCCTAATTACGAGCCACCCCAAGGGTTCATCAGTGAACCCTTGTTATGTTCAATGGTTCTAGCGAATTTGCGATCGCTGATGCTCTGATTACAACTGTGCAATGACTTTGAACGCCATAATGACCATCCGTTAGGCAAAGCCTCCCATCAAATCACGCCTACGCTAGCCCGGTTCCATAAGCCCTACGACTTACTAAATTCCTTCAACGAGCTCTGGATCGTATTCATCTCTCTGTATCTTTATTTAGTACGACAGAAGAGGAATATTAGCTATTTACAAACTAATATAAAGCAAAAGGAGGAAACCATACGGGACTTCACCAAGAGGTTCGGGCAAGCCGTCCAGCAGGTAGAGGTTTACAGCATGGACGCAGTCCTTCAGAACTTCAAGAGAAGCTTCGCGCCATCTACCCCTTTCTTCCACTCACTATCTCTAGGCCCGCTAGCTACAATGGAAGAATTGTACAGGCGGGCAAATAGATATTCAACATTGGAAGATAACATCCGTGCAATCAACGACCAAACACCATGATCAAAAGCACAAGCCATTGGTGCTGCAGTTCTGAGGAAGAAGCCGCCTGAACCTAGGGAAGGTCAGGGCAAAAACCGAAAGCAATCTCAAAATCAATCACAAAAAAATAGGGAGCCCCCGTAGTTCACTCCCCTGAACATCACCTATTAGAGGTTGCTACCCCTCATTCGCGACTTGCCATGGCTTCCAATGGTTCACATCCAAACCCGACCCTTCCTCGTGAGAAACCCGTCCATGCTACGATGTGATTTATCATAGAGATCATAGACATGAGACCAACAAGTGTCAAAGCCTAAAATTCCTGTGGAAAGACCTTCCACTAAAGTTGCACCATAATATATAATATCAAGGAAGTTGACCGCGGGGAAGAATTTGCACCTATAGCAGGCAAAATCACAGTCGACGTGGCCGCACCGTCTGAATCCAGACTGGCCATAAACTATATACTAAGGAGACCCTTTGACGACCAGTACCAATTGAAGCACCAACAGAAGAAGCTTCTGAGAGCAACCACGGTCAAGGCCCAGGTAAACACCGGCCCACGTGGTAGTCGAGAAGAGACCGCCGAGTAGGATGGCCCTATATCCTTTTCCCTAGTAAACCCAAACAGGGTCATTGTGCCCCCATTATGATGCACTTGTACTCACCCTTTGTATTAGTGGTTTTGATGTGCACAGGGTGCTAGTAGATCCTAGCAATGCGGTAGACTTGTCGTAGCTACCCACCTTCAACCATATGAAGCTTTCCTCACGAATGTTGAACTCGGCTGGACGAGTCTTCTCTATTTTCAACGGCGCAACAACCATAACACTAGGAGACATCACACTTCCTATACAAGCAGGACCAGTCACCCAACAGGTTTTGTTCTCAGTTATCCAAGACCTAAGGCCTTATAATGCCATAGTGGGCTGGACCTGGCTGCACTCCATGAAGGCAGTGCAGTCAACGTACCACCAAATGGTAAGTTATTTGACAAGTATCGGGCAGGTAGACCTTTTAAGCAGCCAATTGGTTGCATAGCAAAGGCGGCGAACTCGCACTACGCTGTCAGAGAGGGAAATACGATTCCCAAACAAATTTCTCGACGATCGTACACCCGCAGATAGCAATCATAGTATGTCATTCCGCATCGCATGGAAGAAAAGACCTAAGAATGTGGATCCACTAGAAGAAGGAATAGATGGACCAAAGAAGTTCACCACGTATTCTCCGTCCAATGAAGAAAGAGAACAGTTACGACTCACGCTACTACACAACGTTGATGTATTCGCCTGGAGACACTCTGATATGGTTGGGATAAGTCCAATGGTGGCTTCTCACAAACTAAACGTCCTACCCATTGCCAAGCCAGTAAGGCAAAGGGTGAGGCGGTTCCACCTGGATCGACATCAGATCATTCAGATGAAAGTAGACAATCTTCTAATAGCAGGTTTTATAAGGGAGGTAAAGTATCCCAAATGCATAAGAATGTAGCTGGCAGTAATCGTGTTGCGGTAAGTGGTGTGTATGTATGTAATGCAAACTGAATCTCAATGAAGCATGTCCTAAGGATAGCTTCCCCTTGCCACGTTTAGATCAAATTATGGATGCAACAGCCGAGCATGGCATTCTGTCGTTTGTGGACGCCTTCTTTGGGTACCATCAAATTTTAATGCATCCGCTTGACACGGAGAAAACAGCCTTCATCATGCTACATGATTATACTGCTACAACGTAATGTCATTTGGTCTGAAAAACGTAGGCGAAACTTATCAAAGGTTGGTGACCAAGATATTCTGACCACTGATAGGTAAATCCAAAGAATACCCCGATCACACAAGGCATCTATAAGAAACCTTTGAGCTGTTGCGAAGACACAACATGAAACTTAACCCTTTAAAGTGCGTGTTTGGGGTCAGCTTGGGTAAATTCCTGGGTTTTATGGTAACACAAAGGGGGATAGAGGCCAGTCCTATTCAACTCAGGGCCATTATGGAATCTCAAACTCCTACCTCCAGAAAAGGAGTGCAGCAATCGACTAGCCGGTTAGCAGCCTTAGGGCTATCCACCGATTGAAGCTGTTCTTTGCCACTTTAAAAGGGGCCAAACAGACCGACTGGAATATAGAATGCGACCGGGCCTTCACGACAAAGCAGTATCTCACCGAACCACTAATTCTGGCAAGCCCGGAGGCAGGTGAGACGCTTTATCTTTACATAATTGTTTCGGATGTTTCAATAAGCGCGGTTTTATTCAAAGAAGATGAATATCGAAAGCAGAGGCCTATATTATTTGTAAGCAAGTTCCTGTCCGAAGCAAAAGCCCGATATACCCACCTCGAGTAGGAGGCACTGGCTCTCAAGGTAGCTGCTAAAAATCCCGTCCCTACTTCCGTGCTCACCCTATCATCAGATTCACCAACCTCCTCTAAGAAGCACTATATATGCTCTCGACCTATCAAGCACGAATCGGATCAATGGGCAATTGAACTAAGTGAGCCCGGCATTCAATATAAAACTCTCGCATGCATGCTAAAGGGTAGGTACATATTGACTTAGTGGAAATCTTCAACAAGAAATGGAATAAGATACTCGGGCCATGGACTCGAACGTGGATTTATGTTTCACAATGACGGAGCCTACTGGAACTACAACTTAAAGCCCCAACTGGAGAAATTATAGAGCAGGCCATATGTTTGGATTTCCTCGCTTCCAATAATGAAGCCGAATACAAAGCAATCATAGCTAGGATTGACCTCGCAATCTCCGTATCCTCAGAAAAAATAATCATAAGAAGCGACTCTCAATTGGTGGTGGGCAAGTAAATGGAGAATATGAAACAAGAGACAAGCACATGACCAAGTATGTAAGACGGGTCACCCTACAACTAGGAAACTTCGTGGCTTGGCAACTAGAGCACATCTCGAGAGATTCAAACGAAAATACAAATGCATTGGCAGCCACGACCGCGTCCCTACCAATAAAAACGGTGCTCCTGTGACGCCCCCAACCCGGCACCCGATGAGGTGTCGGGTTGAGGTGTCAGCACTCGATCGGGACTCTTAACATTTTCTTCTCGTAGCCGATTACACTGCACTCGCTTCATTCATATGCACAATTTCGGGACAACAAAATTCTTTTACATATACATTATACATACCACCATAGTGGCATTCATTATATTCTATACACATATACTGAAACCAAGCATTGCATCTATTGGCTGCACTTTACATATACCTCGTCCAATGAAAATCGAGATCAAGGAACAAAGGCAAGTGAGCACCTATCTCCGAGATGGCCTGTGCTAACATGTGGGATGTCCATCCTCTTGCTCTCAGCTTCGTACCTACACCTGATTAAACCCGTGCTAAGCTTTACGCTGGGAAAACATATACATGGATCTACCAATACATTGATCGTCGTGTTTATTCAAATGCTTACATGTCTTTAATTGCTTTCTAGTATTTTTCATCTTTCGCCCTATGACTTATTACATCTCTATGTACTAGTACATATATCACTTCATCCGTACCTATATCATGCCTCCTTCATGTAGTGGCTACACGCCCATGCTATACTATCTATTTCTTTTACATATTGTTTTATCATATATTTTCTTATACGATCTTGTATTGTCATATACTATCATGTTTCACTATGACATTATAGAATGACATTCACTTACGTATTCGAGAGGGAATCTCTGTCGTGGTTTGTCATTCAAAGAGCAATGTGATTTCATGTACTTGCATATTTTGTCATATACTTTCATTTCATCTTATACTGTCATATTGTACTTCCCTATATTTTCATCTTGTACTTTTCATATACTATACTTTCCTATGATTTTCATATACTGTGCTTACATCGTATTCTCTTCATATGCTTTTCATACTTTATCTCAATATATACATTTCGTGTCATCGACACTTTATTTCCTTGTACTAGAGCATTATTATCACATAGCAATGCTATGCTTCATATCATGTCATGTATTTTTTCTACTCGAATCATGTGCATACTTGTCATCTGTTTTATGTTTCATGCCTGCATAAACCTTTAGAAGTGGATAAAGGAAACTATAAGGGCCCAGCACAAATGTACTCACCGCATTTAAACAAGGGTCTATAAGGGCCCGAAGGCACTGCTATCATCAGACGAGACAATGACCACCTATATGGCCCGGCGCGCCGTAATGACCCACACGGCCAACTCGATCAAAGATGCGCACTTATTTTCCCTAATAGGCATGCCAATCTATCCTCTACCAGGTTCTAAGCAAACAATCCATTTTATTACATATTTTTCTCTCAGACATATTCCCATCTACATGAATAACTATTGTTATCATGTATGCTAAATGAGATATACACTATTATTTATTTCGGCTCGTAATACCTTCACATATTTCAGCTTCGTATTGTTGTTCTCATATTTCTTTACAATACGATATCTGTTATCTTTTCTATCATTTAGTTTTGTCTTCGTATCATATATGTAACTTATCATATATCATGAATGCATTTTATGCACTCTTATATATATATATATATATATATATATATATATATATATATATATATGTATATATATATATATATATATATATCTTTATCTATTCATATCCCTTTTATATCATTTATGCATCATATCCTTTATGCGCTGCTTATCATGATTTAGCTTATTCATGTACTTTCTATATTTCTATAATGTATGCTTTTACTCATTCATGTGTTCCTATCATGTTCCATCTATCTGCTTATGTATGACAATCATATATTCATATCATATACTCTTATATTCATATCATGTCCTCTAAATTTGTACATCTTATATCTTGGTAACTTATATCTTCATGTACTTTACTCCGGACTATCATATCTTATGACCTATACTCTATACATTCCTATACTTGTATGTTTTTGTTCTTATCACTGTCCTATCTCCCGTAGGGAGTACACGTAGACTCTTCCTTTGATACCTGTAGGTACTCTTTTATTTATAATTCTTTTACATATCAAATCTAGCATATATTTCTATTTTTGTTCATATCTACATCCTTTCTTACCATGTATTCCTAATTAACTTTAACCAAGCGATTAGGTACACTCCGGTACAACAATTCAATTCGTGACAAGATGGGGCACCAAATGCCATTAAATAGAATATGGTTAGATTGTAGACTAGATGAGCTTTCCATCGAATCCAAGAATACCCATAACGGAGTGCTAACGAATGAGCTATGCAAATTGCAAGCCATGAAGAAAATTAGCAACTTAAAGACTCAAGTAGAAGAGCAGCAGCTACTGTCTTTTTTTTCATTTTCAGGTGTATTATAAGATCAATATTGTATCGTTATACGATGGATTCTAGACTCAAAGGGCTTTCCATAGAGTCCAAGAACACCCAAACGGAGTCCCAACGAAGGAGTTATGATTACTGCAAGCCGGAAAGAAAATCGCATAACTTGCAGCAATCGCAAAGAGGGCAAAGAAGCAGCCCACTCAATTTTTGTCATTTTTGGACTTATTATAAACTCAATATTGTATCAAACATGCCAAACACACGGCATAAAACCATCCTACAATCAATCCCCAAATCACCCCAAAAGTAGGAATAAACCAAACTTCCATATCCATATAAATTCTACAATCCATCCTCAAAGGGGAAGATTTCATACTCCTAACAAGTAATTTCACTCTCTAACACCTCAAATCTTAGCTTAATGAGGGATTTCCACATAAAAGTCCACAACCACTCAACTCCATAACCATCCATACAAACCATACATAAATCTCTTAATTTCCATACTCAAACCATACTAAACTCTAACAAAGTCCATGCAACGCTATACCAAGTTCCATACACAAAACCAAAACCACAAATTGCAAGAGAAGAACCCATACCTGGTGGTGCAAATCCTATAACTCCACACACATATTCTATATAAAACCAAGGATCCTACAAATTCCATGCTACAAGAATCCATACCAAACTCCAAAGATCCATATAAGTTCTAATTTACCATTCTGTGTTCATGTTCATGTTTCATGCCTATTCCATATGGCATTTCATATGCTTCAGATAGTATGATGTCTATGTATTCACACATCATTCATATATTCGTATTCCTTTATGAATCTATTTTACTCAGAAATTGGAATCATTCCAATTGAAGCATCCAAACTAAAGTTATGACATTTTCATGTCAACTAGTCGGTTTACCGATTTTACCCGAAGGACAGTTTGTAATATTCATTTTCCAGTGCCTAGTCTCCATATTTGATAATTAGTTATTTGTACTCCTTTAAATCTATAGTTAAGGGTTCTCCAACTGGAATCACCCAAATCGGAGCACTAAACTGCCACAGTCCGAACAACCCGACACTACTTCTAAGGATCAAAACTGAAGCAGAATTTGGCTTGCACATGACCCCACTTTGAGTGAATTTATGGGCCACTTAGAGGCAGAATTTTAAGGTACCTTTTTAGGATGTTTGGTTTTTCTTGAAGTCTATTTTAACCAGCAACTTGAATCACTCAAATCGGATAAGAAATGAGCAAGTTATGGCTAAAATACGAAAACTGGTCGAAACAGAAAAACAAGGCACTACATGTACTAGTACATGTGCTCGAATTTTGCCCATAATGTGGGCTTTTCTGCACTTTTTCCATATTTTTCTTACCCAATTCAACTCTATACTTCATATACACCTCAAAACCACGATTATGCATCTTGTAATCTTTTCATCAAACTTTTCACTATTTATCTTATTTCAAAAAATCTATCATGAATTACTCTCAAACCCACTATAATATGGATCATAACCCATGCATAACCCTAACATAGATTGGGTTAGGTTTATTCTAAACCCTAACTCAATTACGCACATTGAACTATGAAGCCATCCTCAAAGAGAGGATTTCATGCTTTGTACTTTTTAACGCTTTTATCCACCTTACTTTCCATAATTATTGGTTTAGATGAAACTTAGCAAAACCCTAGGTTTGGGGCAAGATAATAAATCATATGCAAATTCCATATGATCCATACTAGAATTCATACCCAAGGTTAGTTCCATACAAGTCTAGACAAAATGGAATCCATACTTTTTCCAAAAATAAAACTAGACTTCCATACCAAAAAAAAAATCATAGAAATCCATACCATAAATCCATACCTTTTTGCTTCTCCATCTTCTTCCCTCTTTCTCTTCTTCTTCTCTTCCTCTTCCTTCTTTCTTTCTTTCTCTTTCTCTTCTCTCCCTACGGTTTGTTTTTCCTCCAAATGAGACCACTTTGGTCTTAAATCCCATGTTCTTGTTAAGGCCATGTTTGGCCAAGTCAAAACCCATTTTTGCTTTTAACTTTCATTTTTGCATTCGTCCCCCATTTCTTATTTCTATTCCAACTTTCTATTTGCCTTTAACTTCTACAACTTCTTCTATTTACATTTCATTTTTTAAACATTTCATATATTAACCCCTTAGTCTTTCCTTTATGACCACTAGGTCCTCAAGTGGTAATTTACATATTTTACCCTGGCTTTATTATTAATTCCGGTCTCTCGTTTTATTTCCCAAAAATTATTTAGCTTCTTTACGATACCCTAAACAAGTCCGAAACCGGCCAGTGGTATATTTCGGGATGTTAAGGCCTCCTACCCGCCTACTACTAGCTAGAGTCGCTGGATTACCCGGGCCACGGTAAACGAACAGACGACATGTCCCTCTTGGATGACCAATAGTCCGCTATTTGAGCTCGGGAGAGCTGTCAGATAATAAGGCCGAGGCCTACAAGACTTAGGTCCAGGCAGCTCGGTTCTCACTTGTGAACGGACAGCTATATAAGCGGTCCCTAGACAGGCCATACCTTAAGTGCCTCGCTCACCAACAGGCAAGATGTTTAGAAAAGCTCCAAGATGGGTATGTAGGGGAATCATCCAGTGGCAAGACGTCGCCCATAAAGCCCACACCCATACAATACATTGGCCAACCATGCTCGCAGATGCAGTTGCCTATGTCAAGAAGTGTGACCACGCTAATCCACGTGCCCCAAAGGTCAGCGTACCGTAACAACCATAATGTTCCCCAGCTCCTCGCTCATGGACACGCAGGCCACTGCCTCCGCCCTGGCCGTAAGAAGTAATACCGTCGCCATCTACTATTTCAATAAATGGTTAGAAGTCGAAGTTTTTGCATCCATCAAAGATAAAGAGGTTGTTCAATTCGTATGGAAGAACATTATGTGCAAGTTCAGAATATCCCAATCGATTATAACTGAAAATGGGCCAATTCAGTCGGCATACAAGAATTTCAGAATGAGTTGAAGATAAAAAAACATGTACTCAACCCCACGGTACCCACAAAGAAACGACCGGGTAGAAACATCTAATAAGACTCTCCTATCAACTCTGAAAAAACGTCTGCATTCAGCTAAAGGAAATTGGGTAGATGAACTACCAAGGGTTTTATGGGCCTACAAAACAACCAGTCGAAAACCAACTAGTATCACCGTTCGCCCTCATGTATGGAATAGAGGCCATCATCCCCATAGAAATCGGGATGCCCACCGTACAAGAAGAATTTCCTAAGAAAGCAAATGTCGAAGCCATAGTAAAAGACCTAGATACAACTGACGAACTCCGGGAAGCGACAGTTGTGCTCATAGCGTCATACCAGCAAAGACTAGCAAACTTGCACAACTAACGTGTAAAGCCGCATACATTCCTACCCGGAGAATCAGTCTTAAGAATGGTCTTTGAAAACATGGCCAACCCAGCATATGAGAAGTTTCAGCCCAATTAGGAAGGGTCATACACGGTAGTTCGAGTAGGGACAGCCGGGTCTTATGTGTTAAGCAAGCCAAATGGGACTGCAATGCTTAGGATGTGGAATGCTATGCACCTTAAAAGGTATTATCAGTAATGTTTTCTTTGAGGATACTATCATCAATAAAGATTATCTTGTGGACATTTCCTCTAAAAACCTTTAATTGCTTCTCTCTAAAAGTCCAGATAAGGTTGTTGTCCAGGTGGCATCTTAAAAAGTCTAGATATGGTTGATGTCCCACTGGCATCTAAAAAAAAAAACTCAGATATGGTTGTTGCCCTACTAGCGCCTTGAAAAGTCCAGATACGATTGATGTCCTACTAGCATCTAAAAAAAGCCTAGATATGATTGTTTCCCTATTGGCGCCTTGAAAAGTCCATATATGGTTGATGTCATGCTAGCATCTAAATAAAAAAAATAAAAAAGGTCCAAATACGGTTGTCAGCCCCTGTTGGGATTTTTATCAAACATGACTCGTGTCTTGGTAAGTATCTTGTTATTCCATTAAAATGCGCCAAAAAGCGCCAAGGATTGCAAGAACTAATGAGCAAAAAGTCTCCCAAAATGGCGAACACTAAAATAGGGGAAGAAGAATCTTGTTCTTCCATGATGGTACTCCACCGATCCTGTCACAGCTTCACCCAGATGTACCTCTACAGCCTTGGCTTCAATGGATGTTAGGGCCGAGAGGCACCTCAGATTCATAAAAAACTCTAGAGGAAGTGGGTCGGTAGAGTCAGGCATGCCATTCGGAATCACTGGCTGGTCACCACAAATGTTGTGTTTGAACGCGCAGCATCCATAGCTATAAGCAAAAATATACTCCAGAGCTTTATGGTAGTCTTCCTCCATGGCTTCCTTGTCCTTCCCTGCTTGAGAATGAAGAGAAGACACCTCATCTTTGGATGCCTCGAGCTCTAGTAAGAGTGACGTTCTCTCAACAGCGAGGTGGGCAACCTCAGCCTCTAACCTGCGCCCGTCTTCCTCCGTAGCTGCTAAGGCATCTCGAGCCCTAATCAGGTCATCCTTCGCCCTCGCTCTTAAACTCACCCCCCGCTGGTTTGCCCCTATTCTTTCGTACCATTCAATGTTCTTCACCAACTTTGGCCTCGCTTCCAATGTTTTGACTTGGTTTCACTCGCCAAAGAAGCATCTACGCCTGATTTTAGAAACGATTGATCGCGTAAAGTCAGCAGCTTTCTAAGGCCATCTAATGAGATTGAAATTCCGTGCATACATGAAATATATTCGGATGGCTGTCACATCAGAAATAAAAGCCAGAAGAAAATTACTATACGTAACTAGTAATCAAGTAATTAAAGCAAAGACATACCAAACACCTAATCGGGTGAAAGTCATGAGTCATGATAAGCATCCCGTCCCTCGCCCAATCGACTAAAGCCTCCTTGTTCATATAGACGAGGAACATGATGGAATAATGCTTTGCACAAGCCGCCATTGGTACTCGAAAGTAATTAGGATAGAGGTTACACATCCGCCCCGGGTTAGCGGGTCTACCGTTGAATGATCTCCCGAGCACTCTAAATAACCACGCTCACAGGTGGATCCTCTCACTAGAGAAACGTGACGCGCCAAGAACACTGCCAGTGGCCTTCTCCGCTGGGCCACGGCATCCGGGCAGCCTAGGCTACGAGAGTATCAGAAAGCAAAGAATTACCTGGCGGGGACCTCTCCACTCACAACATCAGGAAGCGCCCCCCAACCGAGATCCCTCCTCCAAAGGCGCACTAAATTTCATCGGAGCGCCTTCTAAGACCAACTAATCGTTGGAGGCTTGATCGGGGGAATCCACTAGGATTATTGCCCGATTCGTCTAGGCCTCTTCATCTGATGAAGACCTCTTTAGACGCTTCCTATTAGATATGGGGGTGGACTCACCCTCCGAGCCCACAGCCTGTCTACACATCCATACGGCAAACCCGGCAGCAAGCCTAGACATTTCCTCCTCCTCGACGAGCTCACTAGCAATTATGCCCACCGAGTCCATGAAGCCTTCCAACCCGGCGCCGACTACTTTCGTTTTTCGAGCCCTCTTCCTATTTCTTTCTTTTTCAAAGCATGTGGCAGGCCATAACTTCGGGGCTAAGTGACCCCTGAGATACTCCTACTAAGGCCCTATCGTAGCCTCCCTTGATCTTCCTGTGCAGCAACTGCCTGAGAAGAGCTACTTGGGCTGGACTTACAGAGGTCGGCGAGAACGAAGTGCTCTCCCTCAATGAGCTTTGCGGGCAACGAGCAAGGACCGACAGGGATGATGTAAAGAAAGGCGTAGGAGGCTAGCTCTCACAAGTTCCTCGCCGTCAACAGCAGCTCATGATTTCGCTCTGCCTCTTCTATCTCTAGTAGGCTTCTGATGTTCTCCAGGCTAACCTTCTCAATTCAAGACTATCCCATTTTGCCTCGGCCTTACCTAGATAGCATCGTGAAAAACCGATGATGTCAAAACATAACCATCTAGCGAACATGATTAGCAACCGAATCCAAGACCAACCTGGAACATAAGAGATTGATTCACTGAAGAGCTCAAGAGCCGGGCATCTCATACCATGAGCCCCTAACCAGGTCAACCCCCTTCGCCTCCGTCTTAGGGGAATCATGGAGCCCAGTTACAAATTGTAGCCGGGGACTATAGACGGACATAGACAGTCAGCCCCCGATCCCCATGTTCAACGTATAGAACGAAACATATCTCTACCAGCAAAATATCCAACTGGTAGAGAAAGTTAATCACACTACAACTCATTAAAATCTGAAAAACATTCGGATGAATAAGAGCTCAAGTGACGTGTAGGAACTGCTTCACCAACGACGAAACGGGGAAGTGAAGTCCAGCTGTCAACTGCTCCTGGGTGAAGTAGACAGCGTAATCCGCTTGTCCTACAGTAAAGAAATCCAACCTGTCCGATAATTCTAAGCTAATGTCGCTGGACTCCGGCATGACCTCAATTCTCCATGAACATAGGAAGCTTCACTATGCTACTCATAGTAGGTGACTTACCTGGACTCCTTCCCGCGCCTAACCCGACTGTGGGAAGTCCCTCTCGACCCCATTCATTCTGACACAGCAAACAAAGAAAGGGGATCAACTCGAGACTTTTACAAAACGATAGTAGACCAAAACCCTCTAGCCTAAGGAGCTCAAAACTACTGGGCGCACCCGTGAATGAGTACATCATAAAACGTTGTGTACAGTTCTATCGTCGGAACCCTATCGGTGACTAAAAAGCTCACATTCAAGGTGAGACCAAAACAAAACCAACACAAAAAAAACAATCAGTGCAAGCAAAATCGGAAGCTAAGCAGAGGAAAACTCACTAGAGGCCTAAAATGGCCGAAAACCTTCAACGACTACTGTCGGTAAAACTCCTTCAAAGGTCAGAAATGCTCACTTATGAGAGGCTTCTAAGACGATAACTTTGATCCCTACCCCTATATGGTAAGGCACGCACAGCGACAAATATGCCAACAGACGACCATATCAGAAAACGCGCCTCTCACCCCACGCTGGTGGCCTATGGCGTTTTATACAGTACATTCAAACCAAGCATAGGCTCGGCTTAATTATAAGCACTCCAAATTCTCAACAATCACCAACCCATCTTCAAGCTTGTGTTCGCCAGCTTCTAGGTCAGATTAGAGTCTTCAAAACAACCCGGGCCAATTACCCGTGCGAAACCTAAAGAGCAATCCCAGTCTAAAAAATCAAAAACACATTCACAACTGCAAGAAGGCTTCGTAAGCCATCTTCAAGACGGTTGCCCCCTCTAGTCAGATACACAGTGAATGAAAGATAGAAAGTTCAGCACAAGTATGTCATAAACCAAATCTTATTAAATGCACCAATAGGCATCGCGGTTACACAAAAACAAAAAAACACCTAAACAACTATGATGACCTATTACAACACTGGCAACCATACCGCATCGATTAACAAAAAAAAAAAGGGTCGAAGAAAAAGAAGAGTTTAAAACACTTTGCTTGAAGGCTCTCCTTCTCTCAGCCATACACCTGATCGCTGCAACTCTAGAGGGCGCCATCATAGGGGGGCACCTAGCCCTAGCACAAAACTCTGAAAGAAGGGCAGTAGCATAATCAGGTCCCTCGGCCATAACCTTTAGCCAATCTATGCAAGGCCTAGCAAGGAGCTCTGAAAATGGGACATTAGCATAATTAGGCTTCCCATCTAGAACACCTGATAGGTCAACACAGACGTCGTCTTCAAACACACAATATCCATTAGTGACAAATAGTTGTAGAGACTTCTAAAAGCCTCCCTTCATAACTTCTCCACCTTCGTCGGCTTATAGATGTGGGAGGGGAAAATCACAATAGGGAAAAGAAGCTCTATGTAATAGAAGAGAAATCCATTGGCAACTTCATAGACTTCGGAGGTTCATCCCCATATATATAAAGGTGGAACTTCAGAAGGCGCATTGAATGCACCCGAGACATCACATGTAACAGACGCATTGGAAAATATGCGCATTAATAATCTACAATTCTCCATACTTAGGGTCCCAAAACATAGTGTTTTTCCTCGACTAGAAGAGCATAATCCTCTAGTAGAAGAAAAAGGGGGGATATTATGAGTACTGTGGCCTTTAGGCCCAAACCCACTATTCAATAGACCCAGTGCCTAAGTAAGCCCAATGCCTGGCCCGCCTCATAAAGCGGCCCTAAACGGCCCACTATATTAAAACCACACGGGAACCAACCAAACGGTAGAATCCTAGAACTCATTTGGGATCCCGAGTCCCCCAGCCGACCATCCTACCTCATATGGAAAGGGTATTATGGATAACTATATTAGGGAGGAAATCACTCTTAGGATATTTATCCACGGGTCTCCCAGTGTCCAAATCTCATACGTTTCAAAAACATTAATCCTCGATAAGAAAGAACTAGTCCTTGATAAGGAAAGAGATATCTTATCACCAAAATCACGAGATTATCTTTCCTAAAATCAAAGAGAAATTCGAATATAAAACAGCAAACATTCTCGAGGGAAATGTGGTAACTCCAACTCCGCGAGCACTCCATTCCTTCTCTTCCACCCTTTTGGTCGACTCTATCATAGAGGTGGCCGGTACAATCGTCGACCTCCTTGTTTCCTGTGTTTACATCGCGCCGCTAATGCCTCGAAGGTTAGACGATCCAAGTAACGACAAGGTCGATCTTCTTTACATGGATTATTCATGTCAAAAACTCCCGAAGATAAGGCCGAAATTTTGAAATAGAAATTTTTATTGAGGAGGAAAGGAAGGAGGTGGACAGAGAGAGAAGAGAGAAGGGTGTGGGATAAAATTGATTTTTTTTAAATAAAATTAGTAGCCAATTAAATAATGACATGTGGCAAGAGAATATCAAATTGATTTTTTTTAAAATAAAAATTATGAGGTCAATTAGAAAGTGACACATGGCCATATAGGATTATTTTAACTTTTTTAGCCGGTCACCAATACCTCGGGATCAATACAATACGGGACCCCCAAAAGTGAGATTATTCATAGTTAATCAATAGGTAGGACTAATTAAAAAAGATCGATCAAACTATGGATTATTTCTGTCAATTACACCCCAAAATATATATTGATAATCAAGTACAGTTAGGCGTTTAATTTAGAGCTTTAAAGACTATATGATCAATAATATTTATTTGTGGTCAAGTATATTCATCTCTACTGTACACATTTAATAATCTTAGTTAGGAGATGGAATTGTATATGTAGTAGGAGTTGTTAGCTTTGTAGAATGTGGGTCATATTTTTTAAGGGAATTTTCCAGAACCAAGAAAGCCTTTTCGTTTACCTATGTTATTCTCTAATTCATATTTCTATTTCGTTTCTTAAGCTTGACAGCAGCATGATTGAATTTGGTCATGGTATCTAAGCAACAATGGATACAAGGATTACAATTCTTTCTTGATTGTTTTCCTCCCGATTTTTCTTTTCCTGATTGTCGAAGCAATGGCAATGACACAAGAAATGGTGAAAAAACTCGGCAATGGAGATTCTGTATTCTAGGCCCCAATCATCCATGCATGATACTAGTGCTAGCTCCACTTACCAGACACAATTATCTAGCCTGTGGAGTCGTCCGATTAAGATTGCTTTGAGAACGAAAATGAAGTCAGTGTTTATAAATGGAACTTGTGAGAAGCCAAAAGATGATTAGCCTACTTGAGCAATGGATGTGTGTTGATATGATGGTGATTTCATGGATACTGAATGTGATTTCAAAGGATATTGTAGATGCTTTCCATTATGCAACGTTTGCGAGAGAATTATGGTGTGAATTGGAAGAGATATATGGCGCTTGCAATGGACCCTTGCATTATCAAATTTAGAGGCAAATTAGCTCTATCGATCAAGGTAATGAATCTATTTAAGAGTACTATACTAAATTAAAGAAATTGTGGGATGAATTGGCCTGTTTAATGCCTACACTTGTTTGTATTTGTGAGGAAACTAGGAGATTGTCCGTGATTGTGGTGCAGCGAAGGTTGTTATTGAAATTAATTCTTTAAACAAGTTGCTGTAATTTCTGATGGACTTGAATGACATATATGATGGTGTACGCAATCAAATTATGGTGATGAATCCAATGCCTTAAGTGAATAAGGCGTATTAAATGATATGGATTGTGGAGAAATAGAGAGAATTCACTATTAATTACACTAAGATGATTGAGAATTCTTTTATTTTAGCCAAGGGACAAGGTTATGGAAGAACTAATGTAAGATTTGCTGAAGGTTATGCTGGTATGGGGAGAAACTCAAGTGGTGATAAAGGAGGTGGAAAAGGTTTTATGGATAAATCAAATACGTACTGTGATTATTGTCATAGCAGAGGACATGTACATGAGACTTGCTTTAAACAACATGGTGTGCCTGACTAGTGCAAGGAGCTTAACCATAACAATTAGTTTGGAAGCAGGGATGTTGGGAATATTCTGGATACTCCTTTGAACTTTGAGGAGATTGGTTTGAATGCTGATAACAAGAATGATTCGATTGCTTCAACTATCTCAAAAATATTGTGCAGTAGAAGCTGAGTAAACTGATGAAAGGAAAAATGTAAATACAAGAGAATCAGGTCAACTTTGCTCATATGGAGGGATTCTCAGGTATATTGCATACTTGATTTTTTATCATTTTAATTTATGTTGTTAGAATTATATATTCTGAGTAATGATTATTGCATTGAACAATCCACTGTTCCAACCCAACTTAATATCCCCAAAGAGAACTGATATCTTTACGACCCGTCAACTATCACAAGATGGTATCGGTAGTTACGTCCTTCCAACCATTCATTCGTTCGCAAACCACTGTATCTTAGAAGTAGATGTGATATTTGACGAAAGTTGTTAGGTATGCGTATCGTATTAAGGTAGAAGATCCAGCTATGGTGCCAACGATAGGAAATTTATATATACTTGATCCAAGTAATTGTGTTATTGATTTTAGCACTTGACTTTCTTGTACTAGCACTAGTAATGTTGTATCCAGTCCTTGTAATTCCTTACAAGACACCTCATACAGACCCACTACCCATCTTCCATGTACTGTCGATAAGCATAATGATAAAGTGATTTATTCAATTTCTATTTTCGTGGAACTTTGGCATATGAGACTAGGTCATGCATCTACTATTGCTTTGAAACATATTCCATTTTTTCCTATATGTAATGATAATCCTTTTCCTGCTTGTGATATTTGTTAGTAAGTCTAAAATCATAGACTTCCCCCATTCTTTGTCAATATAGTGTTACTAACAAATCTTTTGAATTACTTCACAGATATTTGGGGTCCTTAAAGGACTAGGTCAATGTTTGGTGCTCATTACATTTTCACTAGAGTTGATGATTTCACTAGAGCTACCTAGAGCTACCTAGACCTTTTCCAATGTTCATAAATCACAAGTGCTGTCCATTTTTACCGATATCTTGAAAATGATCTCTACTCAATATAATACACATGTTCAAACTATCAGGTTAGATAATGGCAGTGAATTTCTAGGCCATTATTTTCAAAGGGTTTTGAAATCTAATGGTATATTACATCAAACTTCATGTGTTTACACCTGTCAACAGAATGAAGTTGTTGAAAGGAAGCATTAAATATCTTCTTCAAGTAGCTAGGCTCTAATGTTTTATCATAACTTTCCTCGGATTTTTTTGATTTTTCCATTCTCATGGCAACTTATTTAATCAATAGACTTCCAAGTTCAGTGCTGAACCTGGAAGACACCGTTTCAGTGCTCCATCGAAATTTTGGATGCTTTTGCTATGTTGCTAATGTTTTTCCTCATAAATACAAGTTTGATTCTCCTGGGCTTTTAAATGTTTTTGGGATCTCAAATTGGTCAAAAGGTTTATAAAGTTTATGATTTAAATTCCAAAATGAAATTTACTACTTGAGATGTTATTTTTCATGAGCATATTTTTCCCCTCTCAAAGCAATTATGGATGCTCATGACTCTCTTTCTTTGCCTTTACCATAGAATGCTTTTGATTAAGTTGCAACACCATAAACTATTCCCACTGCCATTGCTACTCCTCATACTTCTATTACAGTTTCTTCTGATAATAATTCTTCATTGTCTAATTCATGCCTAGTCATGCCATATCAATTGCTGTTTCTCATTCTCCTTACCTACCTCCCAGACGAAGTACTAGACCTAAACATCAACCCTCTTGGCTTCAGGATTTTGTTACAAATATACATTTTATGTCCTTTAACCACATAGCGATGATCTTCTTAAGTCGTCACATAGTCCTGCATCTTCCATCCACACCCCACCATCATGTCCTTACTTTCATTGACCTCATTTCTCATCCACTTATATGCAATTTTTAGCTAATGTATCATCAATTCATGAACCTGCTTCTTATAAATCTACTAGCAAAGATTCAAAATGGGTGGAAGCCATGCATCAAAAGTTGTCTGCTCTTCAGAAGAACCATACTTGGGATTTGACCCGTCTTCAACCTGGTAAACAAGTCAGCGGGTCCAAATGGGTTTACAAGATTAAGTTACATCCTAATGGGACTCTAGACAGGTATAAGGCCAAGCTTGCGGCCAAAGGTTACCATTAAGTAGAAGGGTTGATTACTTTGATAGTTTCTGAAGGCCAAGCTTAGTTACTGTTCGAATTTTTCTAGGCATTGCTACTACCAAAGCATGGCCTATCCATTAGCTGGACATCAATGCCTTTAACATGGGCATTTGGATGAAGAGTTCTACATGTCAGCTCTAGAAGGTTATGACAGTTACTCCTAGACAAATCTGGGTAAGCTCAGGAAGTCTCTTTATGGGCTAAAACAGGCTTCACGTCAATGGAATTCAGAATTTTCTAAATCTTCGAAGATGTTTGGTTTTATTCAATCTGCTCATGAACATTGTCCCTTCATCTATCAATCTGCTTCAACTATGTTCTTAGCTCTTTTAGTATATGTTGATGATGTGGTCATAACTGGCACTAGTAAGGCACATATTGCTGATGTCAATAAATTGTTGCATACTTCCTTGATCACTATCAAAGATCTTGGCTATGCCAAATATTTTTTGGGGCTTGAAATAGCTCGAAATTCTAAAAGGACACACATTAATAAGCAGAAGTATGTAATCGATATAGCGGGTGACACAGTCTTATGAGAGCTAAGTCAGTTTCTATTCCATTCCCTAAGGTTACTAAATTTCTTACTGCTTCAGCTCCTCTTCTGCCTGATCTTGAAAATTACCTAAGACTTATTGGTAGCTAATTTTATTTGTACTTCACTAGACCTAATATTTCTCATGGTGTTCAACAGCTTAGCCAATTTGCTTATAGCTCCTACCCACCACCATTGGGCACCAACTCTTCACTTGGTGAAGTATCTTAAGGGTTGTCCTTCCAAGGGCCTTTTTTGATCCCAGACTAATGATCTCCATGTTTCAGCCTACTCTGACATAGATTGGGCAGCATGTCCTGACTCCAAGCGTTCCTCATAGGTTTTTTCATCTTCCTCAGCCCTGCATTGGTTTCTTGAAAGACCAAGAAACAAACTACGGTCTCTCAGTCCTCAGTTGAAGCGGAATATCATAATCTTGCAGCTTTAGTTTGTGAGTTTAAGTGGGATCTCATACATTAATTTGGTGATTTAGCTTTCCCAGCTTCCAATTCCTCTCTAGTGTGATAACAGAGCAGCCCTGCATGTCATTGCTAATCCCGTATTTCATGAATGCACCAAGCATTTGGAGATTGATTGTCACTTGGTCTGTGATCAGTTTAAGCAAGGTTTTGTCTCTCCTAGACATGTTTCTTCTAAGCTTCAACCGGTAGACATCTTCACTTAATCCCTCTCAGCGCCTCAATTCCTCATTCCTCTTATCATTCAAGTGTGAGTACCGTGGTTTTTAAACCTACTATACAATGGGCTCAGTCCAAATTCTTCACTGTCCACGGTCCGCCCGACTGGATGGCGAGACCCCAATTCCAACTGGCCTCATATTAAACCAAGAAGACTACCTGGGGACGGAAATCCCGAAACCCTCAGATGTGAAAAGTCTGGAGTGTCCTCCCAAAGCCGCTGGCGCGCCTACCTAGAGCTCCAAGTCCCCAATGCAGAGTCTCTACTGGGCTTATAGAAAGTCTATTATACAAATGGATAAAGGCGGAAACACGCAAAAGTATTTGTCCACTCGAATTCTCTAGTTTCCAAATCTCTCTTACTTTTAAAAGACACCTGATGTGCGAAGAATTAGCCTCAAATAAGGAAAACATATTTATCCCTGTAATAAGAGACTCCTTCCCAAAATAGGAAGGAGAGTAGGCATCCATTGACTATAAATTAGGAAAATCCCCCACGAGGGAGAGGTATGCAATCCCAACTGTGTGAACTTCCTTCTTCTTTCTCTCCGTATTTTTTGCTAACTTAATTATTTGAGAGACAATCGGCCCATTGTCGCCGGATCGCCCTTTTTACAAGTTTATATTGCGTCGTTAATACCCCGAAGATCAAATGATCAGGGTAATAACAACTAGGACCTGCTTAATCTTCATCAACCAAGTGCTCCAACTTGGGGGTGGGGTGAAGACTATATGATCAATATTATTTATTTGTGATCACGTGTATTCATCTTTACTGTACAGTGTACACTTGTCATAATCTTAGTTAGGAGATGAAAATGTATATATAGGAGTAGTTGATAGCTTTGTAGAATCTGAATTTTTATTTTTTTTATTTTTTTGAGTATTTTTCATAACCAAGAAAGCTTTTCTTTTACCTACGTTCTTTTCTGGTTCATATTTCTATTTCGTTTCTTAACCTTGACTGCATCATGATTGAATTTGCTCAATCTCATCCTAAAGGAAATGAAATATTGAAAACTTACTCAACTCAATTAATGACGCATTCAATACTTGTGTTAGAATAATTTGGTATAAGCACATCCTAATTAGTTGCACATATATATAAAGCTTGTGGCCCTTGGATGAGAAATGATAAGTTTAGGGTTGGGTGGTTGATAGTGGGAATGTTATTGGACCAAGCAACAAGCTCAATCTAAAACTAGGCCAGGTGAAAAATCAATTGGATCTTACAAAACATGCCCAATTAATAAACGACTCAATTTGAGCCCAATAGACCAAAAATGTTAAACGTGAATGGTCCAACTGGCTAGATTAGCCAGTTCAATCCGGTAAAAATAGAATACTGTGTTCTTAAAAACCAACATATGTTGTAAATGAAGGGTGAAGCGGTGAATGGCCACATTAATTGTTGGCGAATGATAGACATTATATTTAATGTCCCTTATAGATTCATGAATGTCTTCAATTTGAAAGTTTATGAACATGCTTTATGGCAGTCATTATTAACATCATTATGAGGTCATTTAAAGTTAATAATGAACTCTTTTACATGAAGCCTATAAAAGGCCTCTCTCGCTTCTTTGTAAGATAATTTCAATGAGAAGTCTTCTCTCTCTTTCTCACTCTCTCCCTTTATTCTCCTTAAGTATCTCTTTTCTCATTCATTTTCTCTTTAGATATATTTATAAAATGAATAACATAATTCTCTTTAGCTTTGCATTTTGTCACACGATTTTACAACACGTTATTAATACAATTTTGCTCTGAAGGTATTATCTAATCCTAAACTTAAAGTTATTTTAAGTTTGCATATATATCAATATTTGATTTTGATTAGAAACAAAAAGTTATATTATTGTTAAAAAATTTATAAATATACTGATCTTTTTTTATTATTTTGTCATACATCAAAAGTTTGTCAATAATGTCAAAAACTCAAGTTTATGACATTTAACATTTTAGAAATGAATTATTATGTTGGACCCTTGGTGCTATGTAAACTATTGAACTTTTGATGAAAAATCATCAATCTAGTCTAATTGGGTTTAAACAATTCTCTGAAGTGAATCAATATCATCTCAAACTCGTTGACATAAATGAGAATTGGTCATGGTTGTGATCATGGAAGAAATTTCCAATTCCATATTAATGATCCCTCAAATCCCTAGAAATGGAAAAACCTCACCACTAGAAGTGATTAATATCTGGTAAAATGGGAAGGCATATGAGAGTAAAACTTTTTAAGAACTATGAGAATATATGGTATGAAAAGGCATTAGTCACTTACCTGTTGTACGCCCAAACATTTAACTGACCTCTTCACTAAGTAACAATGGAAGAAAGGGAAAAGATATAGAAATGACTTTACCAATGGTGACCGGTAGACCTAACATACTATGATGTTGATTTCTTCGGGAGCCCTAGTGAAAAACTAATATTTGATGAATGATGATAAATTAATATTATTGAATGATATTTCTTAAATTAATTAATACATCATTTTGTTATTACATCTCGCTCTAGTCATATTATTTATTATTTTTATATTAGTTGTATTTAAAATTCGTGTTATTGATCTCAAGATGAATGAGGTTGATGTATGTCTTCACGACCGCGCACCCACACACAGGCTCCGAGATAAAAGATACTTTCTAGATTTGACATTAACAAATGTCATTGTAAGTACCATATCTAGTTCTGTAAAATTAATTGAAGGCTCTGGAAGAGCAAACATAATGCTACCAAATGGAACTAGGTTTCATATCAATGATACATTATATTCTAGCAAATTCGCAAGGAATTTGCTCAACTTTAAAGATATCTGCAGAAATAGATATCATGTTGAAATTATGAATGAAAGTAATACAAAATGTCTTTACATTACCTCTGTTGTTTCTAGTGAGAAACTTATAATGGAAAAACTCTCATCCTACTTCTCTGGGTTATATCATACAAATATAAAACCTATCGATTCATATGTTGTCGTAAATCAGAAGTTCAATGACCCAAAGATTTTCATTCTTTGGCATGACAGTCTAGGTCGCCCTGGGTCCTCAATGATGCGGAAAATCATAGAACACTCACATGGGCATCTACTAAAGAACCAGAAGATTCTTTTTCCTAATGAATATCCATGTGATGCTTGCTTACAAGGTAAATTAATAGTTAAACCATCCTTTAGCAAAGTCACATTTGAGTCACCAGTCTTCTTAGAAAGAATACATGGGGACATATGTGGACCATCCATCCACCATGTGGACCTTTCCGTTACTTTATGGTTTTAATATATGTCTCTACTAGGTGATCACATTTTGTCTTCTTTCAACAAGAAATGTTGTCTTTGCTAGTCCTAGCACAAATGATCAAATTACAAGCCCAATTTCCTGATTATCCAATTAAGGCCATTAGACTTGACAACGTCGATGAGTTTACCTCCCAAACCTTTATTGGCTATTACATGTCAGTTTGACTAAATGTTGAGCATCTTATTGTTCATATTCACACCCAAAATCCAAGTAGTAGAGTCCTCATCAAACATCTTCAATTAATAGCCTCGACCATTGCTAATGAAACCAAATTGTTGATCCCAAGGACATGTCAAGTTATGCATGTTGCAAGCTTGGTTCGTATTCGACCAATAACTTACCATAAATACTTCCCTTCACAACTTGCTCTAGGCAAACAACCAAATATTTCTCATTTACAAATATTTGGTTGTGTAGTTTATAAACAATTGCCCCTACGCAACGCACTAAAATGGGTCCCAACGAAGACTTAGGATTTATGTAGGTTTTGATTCTCCGTCTATCATAAGATATTTTGAACCCGTAACATGAGAGATGCTTTACAAATTTCACTCGTGGGATTGTCATTTAATGAGAATGTATTTAGACTCTAAATATACCCTAGCAGTTTTCGGACATGTTTAGGGTATATTAAAAAGCTAAATAGGATTTTTCGGTAAATAAAACGAGAGACCCGAAATGAATATTAGAGACAAGGGTAAAGTGGTCATTTACCACTTTAGGACATAAAAGGCATAAAACAATAAGGTTATATGCTATTATGGAATTTGAGAAAGATGAAATAGAAATTGGAATGAATGGAAGGACTTAAATGCAAAAATGAGAAAAAGAATTTAAAAATGCAAAGGCCAAACATGGCCTTAACTCAAACATTGGATAAGAGCAATTAGTCTCTCATTTTTGAGAGACCAAAAACCGTAGAGAAGAGAAGAGAAGGGGAGAAGAAGAAGAAGAGGAAGAGGAAGAGAAGAAGAAGAGAAGAAGAAGAGAAGAGAAGAAAGGAAGAGAAAAAAGGTATGGAACTTTGTATAGATTTGTATGGATACATGTTTGTGGGTTATGGGTTGTAAGAAACCTAACCCTATAATGAATTCTGTATGGAATCAAGAGAAGGATCAAGAGTATAGAATCCTCCTTTGGAGGCTGGACCATGGTTTAATAGCAAGTAATTGAGTTAGGTTTAGAACAAACCCTAACTAATCTTTATGTTTGGTTTGTGGGCTGCCATGCACTCATATTATACTGGCTGAGGAATTCATGACACGCTAAGTAAGATAAGTAATCAAAGACGATTTGAGTGTAATGTAGGTTGCAGATGGATATGGAGTGGTTTTGATGAGTATATTGAGTATTGAGTTGATTTGGGTAGCAAAATATGGAAAAATGGGAGAAAAACCACATTTTCTGGAAAATTTCGAGGGGTGGTACTGGTACCAAATAGAGTGGTACCGGTACCCAATGCTCTGTTTTAGACCAGTGTTCGTATTTTGGCCATAACTTGCTCATTCTTATCCGAATTGAGTGATTAAAGTGGCTGGTTAAATTAGACTTCAAGGAGAACAAAACATCCTCAAAGACTTTCAAATTCGACTCTATGTGACCTGTGAATTCACTCAAAGGAAAGGCGTTCAAGCTAAATTCTGGTTCCGGGGCTTTTTGAACATAGAGTAGTCTCGGTTGTGTAGGCTATATTCGAAGTTTCGTGTCTGACTTGGTGATTCCAGCTGAGAAAACCCCTTTAGCATCTTAGTTTCAAATGAGTACAAAGAACTAGTGTCAAATATGAAGTTAAGACCCCCGAAAATGACAAAAGACAGTGGCTTCTGCTGCTGCTACAGGTGCTGTAAGTTGTTGATTTTCTTCACGGCTTGCAACTTGCATAACTCCTTCGTTAGGACTCCATTATGGGTATTCTTAGACTCTATGGAAAGCTCATTGAGTCTAGAATCTAACCATATGCTATTTAATGGCATTTGGTGCCCACATCTTGTCTGAAAATGGAATTGTTGTACCAAGTGTACTAATCGCTTGGTTAAAGTTAATTAGAATACATGGTAAGAAAGGATGTAGATATGAACAATAAATAGCAATATATGTAGATTTGATATGTAAAGGAGCATAGATAAGAAAAGTAACTACGGGTATCAAAGGAAGAGTCTTTGTTCTCAGATCTCTACTGAGATAGGACAACTTGATAAAGTACAAGTAAAACGATAAAGATAGAAATGTATAGGGATATGTTTTAAGATATCATAGATATATGTCATAAGATATGATAGGTATATGTCATAAGATATCATAGTCTGATAAAGTACATGAAGATATAAGTTAACAAGATATAAAATGTTACAAGTATATGATATGGATATAAGATTATATGATAAGAATATATGGATAGACATAATCTGAAATGAATAGATGGAACATGCTAAGAACACATGATAGAAATGCATAAATGCTAAGAACGATAGAGATAAGTAAAAGATGATAAAGCACAGGAATGAGTACCTGTACACGAATGATAGGTATATATGAATATATATAAACAAGTAAATGTATGCATGAGAAAAATATAGGAATATATGTATTATAGCAAAATATGAGAACCGTAATATGAAGCTTGATAGGCATATATGAATATATGAATGAGTAAATGCATGCATGATAAAAATATAGGAATATATGTATTATAGGAGAACAGGAGAACCGTAAATACGAAGCTACAGAGAAGAGAACTAATACGATAAAGTAATGATATAAAAATATATTTAATATGCAATCATGATAACAATAGTTATTCATGCTTATGAAATATGTACGTAAAATGTAACAAACCACTGTCTGCGGCTCTGACCGGTAGATGGATAGATAGGCATGCCTATAGGGAAGATACAAGCCATGCAGCATACGTATTACAGATACGTATATCGAGGCCCCATTCGGGTCGACGACATGTATCTCGCTTTGATCATTACATGGCATAAGTCACTGCCTCGCACAGCTGATGATACCAAGGGTATATACTACCTTAATATCTGGGTCACATATTACATAGCATAGGTCAACGTCTTCATACAATGATGATACCCCTGGGTATATATATAGATAGAAATCACTGCCTCAGACAAAGGATAGTACCTTCGTACAGCGCTATTTCCCCGTATCCGCTTCTAAGGTATTCACATGCATGAACATAAAAGTAAATGAAAAGTATATGTAAAGGAAATATATAAAGTATATGATATGATATGATATGAGAAGCATAGCACTGCTATGCGGTGATAGTATACCATTACAAGAACAAGAAATACAGTATAAGAGGACATGAAAAGTATATGAAAGAATATGTAATAGAACATGAAAAGCAATAAGCTATAGCATGAAAGATGAACACATGAAAAGTATAGAAAGTATATAAAAGTACAAAAGTACAAAAGTATATGAACACAGTACATGATAACAGTATTTACAGACATGAAAGAGAAAGTAGTATATAAAAAGTATAAGATGAAGGTATATGATATGACAGTACAAAATATGAAAGTACATGAAAGCATATGTGAAAACATATGATAGTATATGATATGATAGGAAAAGTATAAGTCTTATGCTCCTACGGGAGATATGAAAGATGAGATAGAAATTCATTTTAATATGAAAAATAAAGATATGATATGAAAGTATTGGCTTTAAGCCAACATAAGAAAAGTACATAAAGTATACGAAAGCACAAAGTATATGATAGAATAAGAACGTATTAAAATGTATACATGAAGTATATGAATAGTATAAGATGACGTGATATGAAAAGTACAGCATTTAAAGCATATAACATGAAAGCATACGATAGTACAAGCAAGGAATATGAAGAATGAGGCATAGCATGGGCGTGTAGCCACTACATGAAATAAGACATGATATATACACAGTCTAAATAATGATATAAGTAACAATACATGGAATGCAATAAGTCATAGAACGGAAAGATGAGAAGTATAGGAATATGTAAAGTATAGAAACAGGAATATAGTAAAAGTATAGATAAGATATATGCCAAAGACATAGAAAATGTAATGGAAAAGATTGACATGCAATAGGAATGTAAAGATGATAAGTAATAAAAGTTATATGAATATGTATAGATATATGAAATGCATATGTATAAGCTTGTGACTACTACCATTAGTGGTTGTCCATGCTTATGTTCCACTAGCGTAAAGCTTTGTGCACCAGTGTTCAACTGGTAAAATATCCCACATCGCTAGAGCAAAGCAAATAGATAGGTGTTCACCGCATCGCCTGTACTCTCGATGTTTTGTATTAGATATGTATATGTATAAGTGTTTGTATAAGATGTAAACTCCAATGAAGGAGTATGATTATATTTTGTATTCCGCTGCCACAAAATATATTCAATAGAAAATGTACATGTATAAGTAATTGGGACTCAGTATATGTGTATAGATTTTGATGGACACCACTATGGTGATAGTTCTTTTGTATATGTAAATGATTTTTATTATTACAGAAATTGTTTGTATACCATTGTAAAGTTTAGCTCGATAAAGAATGTACAATGAGAGTCCTGCAGATATAGATACAGTATATAGTATAGTCTCGCCCGATCTCCGGTTCGATCCGACGCTCGAAATGGATCGATCCAAGCGTGACAGTATTTCCACCATTAGGGGGAGAAAAGTCAATTCCAAAAGAATGACGAGAAATTACTTGGAATGCATCTACAATGTCTCATTTTGATCCTCATAAAAATCAATGTGAACTGGAAGTTCAAAGGATCATTTATTTGCAAAATCTAGCAAATCAATTACCATATGCTTTTATTGATACAAAGAAAGTGACAAAGTCACATATCCCGGTTGCCAGTACTTCAGCACATATTGATATCCCTGAAGGATAATTAACAAGTGAGTCTAAAATACACCTGAAGCATGGGAGACCTATTGGCTTAAAAGATATAACTCCCTGGAATAGGAGAACACAAATGAGAATTTATACCCTTGAAGAGGTACATGATAAACAAAAGACCCTTGTAGAGGCATATGATAAAAATAAAAACTAAAATAAAAATGAAAAATAAAAATCCCTTGAAGAGGTATTATTTGAACAAGAGGCCCTTACAGAGGGATATATTGAACAAGAAACCCTCGAAGAGGTTCGAGATAAAGAAACAACCCCTAAAGAGGTACAAGTACCTAAAAATTATGAGATCTCAATGAGTTATGTGCCCAAGGGATATAAATGGGAACGATATGATATTATTATCAATAATATTTTTGTTTTTCAAGTGGCCTTAGACATCAGAAGAAATGATGAGGATCCCAAACCACAAAAAGTGGAAGAATGTCGACACATAAAATGATTGGCCAAAATGGAAAGAAGCTATGCATACAGAATTAAACTCGTTAATGAAATGAGACGTTTTTGGACTTGTAGTCCAAACACCTAAAGGTGTAGTCTGGTCATACAAACATGTATTTGTACAAAAGCGTTAATGAAAATAATGAGATCATAAGATATAAAACATGATTAGTAGCACAAGGTTTTTTGTAGAGACCTGGTATTGACTACGAGGAAACATATTCTCCTATCATATACACAATCACTTTCCGCTTTCTAATAAGCTTAGCAGTCTCTGAAGGACTGGATATGCATCTCATGGATGTCATCACCGCTTATCTATATGGATCCATAGATAATGACATATGTATGAAAATCCCTAAAGAAAATAATACAAAGCCTCGTAGTATGTGCTCAATCAAATTACAACAATCTCTATATGGATTGAAGCAATTTGGACGCATGTGGTACAATCTCCTTAGTGAGTATTTATTGAAAGAAGGTATGCAAACAACCCTATATGCCCATGCATCTTTATTAAGAAATCAAAAACCAGATTTGCAATTATTGTTATGTATGTTGATTATTTAAATCTTGTTGGAACTCCTGAAGAGCTTATAAGAACAACAAAATATTTGAAAAAAGAATTTGAGATGACATATCTTAAGAAAACAAAATTTTATATTAGCCTGTAGATCGTGTATTTCCTATTGGAGTTTTGGTTCACCAATCGACATATACTAAGAAAATTTTAAAGCGATTTTATATGGATAAAGCACACCCTTTAAGTTCTCCAATGGTTGTCCGTTCACTTGACATGAAAAAAGACTCATTTTGTCCTTTGAAAAATGTGAAGAATTACTAGGTCCTGAAATACCATATCTTAATACCATTGGTGAACTTATGTATCTTGCTAACTATACTCGCCCAGATATTGCTTTATTAGTTATGTACAGTTTTACTCCAACCCAAAGACATCGGAATGGTATTAAGCATATATTGCGCTACCTCCAAGAAACAATTGATATGAGTCTATTTTACTCAAATGAATCAAAACAACAATTGCTCGGATATGTTGATGTAGGATACCTTTTGACCCACATAAAGCCAAATCACAAACATGGTATGTGTTTAATTGTAATGAAATTGCTATTTCATGGAGATCTTTTAAGCAAACAATAAAAATACATCATCGAATCATTAAGAGATTATAGAAATTCACGGCAAGCTGTGAATGTATATAGCTACGATTGATGATTCAACATATCTAAAACTGGCGCGGACTACCCACTGCATAGTCCAACAACATTATTTGAAGATAATGTTGCATGCATTGCACAGATCAAAGGAAGTTATATCAAAGGAGATAAAATTAAACACATTTATCCAAAGTTCTTTTATACACATGAACTCCATAATAGTGGTGAAATTGATGTTCAACAAATACGCTCAAGTGATAATCAAGCAGACTTATTCACGAAATCATTGTCAACTTCAACATTCAAGTAGCTAATATATAAGATTGGAATGCGTCAACTGAAGGACATCGATAGGAGGGGGAGTATGCTTATGACATGATGTTAGTGTAATGTACTCTTTTTCCCTTCGTCCAAGTTTTATCCCACTGAGTTTTACTAGCAAGGTTTTTAACGAGACAGTCATAATAGACCAACAACAATCTACAACATTATATGAATATTGTATTCTTTTTCCTTCGCTAGGTTTTCTCACATTGTTTTAATGAGGCATATTCTTTATGGTGGTCATTCAAGGAGGAGGGTTGTAAACGAAGGGTATTGTGGTGAATGACCACATTAATTGTGTGATGAATGATAGGCATTATATCACTTAATGTCCATTATAAGTTCATCAATAAACTTCAATTTGAAAGTTCATGAACATGCTTTATGGTGGTCATTATTAACATCATTATGAGGTCATTTATAGTTAATAATGAACTCTTATACATGAAGCTTATAAAAGGTCTCTCTTGCTTCTTTGTAATATCATCTCAATAAGAAGTCTTCTTTCTCTTTCTTTCTGTCTCCCTTTATTTTCCTTAAGTATCTTTTTTCTCATTCATTTTATCTTTAGATATATATATATATATATATAAAGAGAATAACATAATTCTCTTTTAACTTTGAATTTGTCACACCATTTTACAAACAACATATAAATAAATATTATTATAGAGTTATTGACAGGTCTCAGAAGTGGAGCACACCCGTTCTTGACAATGCATATCTTTTTCCCTTTACTTGTATTATTAACATCATTCTTTATAACTTTGCAAAGTACACGTTTTCTGTAACTACAAAAAGACACTAGTTATTAGGTGGTATCACCTGTTTAATTCAGGTCTCTTCATATCGGTGGTAATGGATTCTGCCGTGTTGGGTTTGATTCTTGTAGTGGAAAGAAATATTTATAATTTACTCAACTCAATATGATAGGTATTATAATCACCTTAAAATAACTTGATATTATCACCAAATTAACCTATTTAATAATTTACCAAGTCTATAATACCAGTAAAAAAAAACCCTAACCTTATTTTCTCTCAATTTTTTCTTTGCTAGTATTTTTTTTTAAGCAACGAGTGGTAATTTTTTTATCATTATTAGCTTAAAATTTCCCTTTTACACATCTTTTTATCTTTTTCTTTCTCAATAAAGTGGTTATTCCACATAAATTTAGGATTATTTGTTTTTTTTCATGATTTAATCGTCATCTTAATGTGCGTGATAGTCGCCGTGATTCATGGCATTTTGGCTTTGTTGTCGCATTGCGCGACGTGCTGACATATTATCTCGACACACGATTCGTTTTCGCCTTTAATGATGCGACAAGTATTTGCGTTTAAGTCATTCAAAAGAAAGAAAATATATAATGGTGACAAGCAAATCAAATACTCAATGATAGTTAGTATGCTACACAAATCAAGCCATAAAAGAGATTCTAATCATAATAATAATATCAAATGTATAGACTCAACAATGGATAGGCGTTGAATCATTTCATTATACTATTAACCTCGATGTTGTTACTGAATTATTTTTCTCTTCAAAAAATAAATAAAGAATTGACAGAGTCTTCCAGGAGATTTTATCATTATCTGGTGGGCAAATTTACAAATAATAAAATTTTCCTTTTTCCTAATGATATTTTTTTTTAACTTTTCTTTTTGGATTTTTGCATCTTGTGTCCTCCCCCTCGTTCTTCACACCTCAATCTTTTCCTTTCATCCGTTCTCTCTCCCTAAGTGCTTCCTCACTAAGCACTTTAAAGCCTTGTATATTCTAGACGGCTAAAATTAACAGTCAACCTACTTCTCTTAGGTTACGATTAAAATTAACAGTCAACTACTTCTCTTAGGTTATTAGTATGTGACTTCTCTTGGGTTATTAGTAATTAACTTCTCTTGCTATTAGTAGTACTAGCATTTGCTACTACCTCCTTCTTTGCTAGTAGTAAACTAGTAATTAGTAATTTGTTACTACTCTACTTGTCTTCTTGAATGAATGGGGGAAAAGATTTATTTTGGGTTAAACGACATTTTGCACATCAACTATTGCACACGTGTCAAATTATCCCTAAACTTTTTTTTTTTTGTTATTTTTGTCCTTCAACTGTGAGTTATTGTCAACTTAGCCCCTCAACTTTTTTTGTTATTTTTACTTTTATAGTATTTAAAATTAATCATTTTTGTCCTTCTTTTCATATGAAAAAAGAAAAAAACGAATTATTTGATGAAGTTGGTGTGTTTTTATGATTATCGAGCTATAATCATGATATTCATATTTATTTAGTACATTTGATTTCTAAAAAATATTTAAAAAGTTAAGCAAATGTTTCAAAAATTAAAATTAAAATTAAAATTTATTCAACAAATTATATGTTTTAAAAATTATTTAGTACTTATATAGATAAATAAATAAAATGATAAAAGAAGTGTGTAGAAATAAAATATTGATTTTAAATATTTAGTTTCACAAACATCAACTTCATATGAAAAAAGGGAAAAACTTTTGGTTTTAAATACTGCAAGACTAAAAATAACAAAAAAAACAAGTTGAGGGGCTAAATTGGTATATGGCCGTGGAAGGACAAAAATGATAAAAAAAAAATTAGTTGAAAGACTAAGTTGTCAATTGAACCATAATTGAGGGGCCAAAATGGCCTTTTAACCCATATTATTTTCAAGTTCCAATTATACTACATCTTGTTCATCTCTTGAATTCTTGAGATAGAGCGTTAAATGAGTGCACCTAGGTGAGATCATGGTTGTTGAATTTTAGAGATAGAACCTAATTCCTTACTAGACCAAGGTTATAAACTAAAGGAGGACGGGACAAATCTACTTTTAAAGGATAATGCAAGCCACTTGCTTGTTTTTGCCATGTTCCTATTAGATAAATATTTTTTTTACTTTTTAAAAAATATTAAAATGATTGGAAGAGTATAAGTGCTAAAAATTATTTATTTAATATTATCCAAATCTTCCTGAGATTTGTCCAAGTCTCATATTTATTTTAAATTTAAGTTTAATGATGATGTTAATTTTCCTCAGTCTTTTTTATCTTTAAATATAAAAATAATGTTATTCCATAGAATATTACATTTTAAATAAATTATATTCTACCAAATTTAAAAATTAATAAAATTTCTTTTTTTTTTCTTTTAATTTGCTATATTTTTTTAAACCTTTTTTTTTTTTTTTCTAAAAGTCCCATTGGGACTGGACTCTCCTTCAAAGATGCAAAATTTTTAAAAATAATCTTCTAGCTGACTTAGATTTGTAGAGAATTAAAAAGACAATAGGAAAATTTAGTTGAATAGAAAAGGTATATAAATGCATTATCCTTAAAGTAGATTCGCTCTCCTCTAATTATATAACCTTTAGTGTAATAGGAAACAAGGGATCTACCTCGAGAATTTCAGACATAATCTCACCTTGGATGCACTTCCTTAGAGAGTTATAGCTACCCATTTTATAAATGCAAGGTCCTTAAAGTAGATTCACTCTTCTCTAATTGTAACCTTAGTGTAGTATGGAATGGGGGCTCTACCTCTAATATTCCAGTCATGCTCTCACCTTAGATGCACTCCCTTAGAGAGATATGGCGAATTCTCGAGAAAGATGCTTATTACTATTAACACAAGAAAAGTTAATTACTCTTAATCCAAAATAAATGGTGGATTGATAATTTTAGTTGTCTAGGATATATAAGGCTTTAAAGTGCTTAATGGGGAAGCGGTTAGGATCAATTTGGTACTACTTCTTGTAACAGCGCTTTTAGCCAAAACATTTTCTCTAACAGCTCTTCTATCATAAACATTTTTATAGGAATCCGAAAAATTGATTTTACAAAAGTTCTTTGTAACATGTCACATACATATAAAAACGCTTTTATATCATTAAAATTACCAAAAATGATATTTAATATTTAATTATAAAAATAGGATATCATAATAAATAAATTATTACAAAAGTATATAAATACTAGGGGTGGGCATGATTCGGTTAACCTAATTGTGCCACTAAAAGTAAACTAACCGTTGATTTTCGGTTTGTTATTTATATAAACCAAAAGCCTAATCATCAACATGGTTAACCCAAAGATCCAGTTAACCATATATCGGTTTTTGGTTAGCTAGAATTAAAAAACAAATTTATAATTTTATATTAAATTTCAAATTCCAATAATTACTATAAATATAAGAAAAATGAATAAATTTTTATCAATTCATTTATCTCACGAAACTTGGTTCATTATAATACATCCAAATAATATATGAAATGCCGAGATTAGATAATTTAATCATGATTTTTTTAATCAATCGTGTGTTTTAACAACTTTAATAAAAAAACTACAGCAAAAATAATTACAACCTATATGCTTTGGTTTGACGAGATTAGATAGGTCTAAAAAGTGTTTTATATTATATATTACTATATTATTAATATAAGTATATAACCATGAAATCTGGTGCATTTTCTCTTCCTCCAGTTTCAAAGGCAAACATTATATCAAAGTATAACCCTTCAACCAAAAAAATTATTATTATAATTCATTCACAAAATTTAGGAAACTGTGAATATTAAAGTGGAATTATATTGATAAAATATCAATATCACCTTTGTAAGATTATTTACATCCTAATCATTAATACTCACAAGATGATGTTTATATATATAAGGAATTTAAATTATATGACAATGTTGAATTGTATATAAAATTCTATTTTCATAATATATTATATACATTGTATTTTATTTTTAGTATAATATTTATATATTTTTTATTTTTTGGTTGGTTAAATGAAAGCCGTAACACCCTTCTAAGCCCCTAAAAATTGGGTTTCTAGTAATCAAGTTAAAGCAAATAGGGTAATTGACTAATATATATCAATAAATTGAGCAAATAGTAAATAAATAAGCAAAGTCGAGAATACAGAATGCACTGAGCGGCTTAATCGAGAGCCGCTATCAACTCAAAACTGGTGTTAGCAGGATAACAAGGTGTAAACATTCATTATTAAATTAGAAAATCAGGTTATAAATCAAGTGTTGAATTATTTATAAAGGATACATGAGATGTTGGATCCCACCAAAGCCCATTTATTTATCACATACATTAACTCTTCAAGACTCCATTATTATTCTAGTTATAGAATTAAGCATGTGATTGGAACTTTTAAAAAAAACTATTTAAAAAATAGAATTTTTGAAAATTGAGTTTTGATTTATGAGATCTAGAAAATTGAAACTTTTTTAAAAATTGAGAATTTGAAATTTGAAAGTGGGGAATTTAATTTTGAAAATTAGTAACTTGGAAATTTGATATTTGGGACTTGAATTTTTGAAACATGAAATTTGGGTTTTGCAAATTAAAATCTAGAAATTTAAATTTTGGAAATTAGGATTTAAAATTTTAGAAATTGAGAATTTTGAATTTGGAAATTTTGGGATTTAAGGGAATTGAGAATTTGTAATTAAAATTTTGAAGAAATCGACTTAAATTCTAAAAATTGGTTCAAAACCTCATGTTGCATTTGAGATTTCATTTTTGAAAGTGTGTGCCCTGAGTGAAGTGATAGGGAGCCCCAAATGAGGTGGCGGTAACTAGAGTTGCAACCCACAACCCAACCTATTTCGTACACCATTCGAGCGCGCTAAACAGATAAAGCACATGATCCATTTTTATTCAATCTAGCTTTCACTAACCTAGCCAATTGGCAAAAACCTTAAAAATGCTAAAAAAATTAATTTTACAAATTCATTCTTCAAATAAAATAAATAATGTATAAATATATAATAATAATACATTATATAAACAGATTGAGTCTAAACAATATAATAATAGTAAATAAACTTAAATAAATAAATAATGTTAAAACACTATTATAACTAAAGTACCAAACTAACTAGCTAAATAATATCAAGACAATAAAGTAACAACTTAATAACATATTTGGAAAAAACAACTCAAAAGTATCAAATAAAATATCATATGCTTCTAATCTTCATCCTCATCCTCGTTATATCCAATAATAACACGTTTCACATTAGAAATGATTCCATAAAGATGTACATCTTTGATGGTGGTTGAATTATCATTATCTATTAATTAATTTAGAATGTTAACAATATAAATTTCATTTATGTTTGGAATTAAAAAAAAAAACTATTTTTTCCAAAAATGCATCTCACCCGTATAATAATGAAATATCCTATTTTTTTGAAAATTCATCTTTGCTAAAAGATATAATCATATGAGGAAAGAAATTAGTGTATGATTTTTGTTAATTATTTTAAAAATAACAATATTTTGTTATTAACACTAATTTAAGTAATAAAATTATTTAAAATATACTGGTAATTTAGTTATTAAATTTGTGACACCCCAAAACCCGGAGTGTCTCGTTGACCATCCGTCAACCTGCGGAATACCTTTGTCTTATACCAAGAGACCCATACAAGAGTAAAATGGCCATATTGACCCATACATCCATACTCATTAAAAATCCAATCAACTATATTACAATAATTCAAGAGAGTTATTACATTACTCTTTACACAAACATATATTAAAATTTAAAATTCTAATACATCTTATACCAAAAACATCAAACTCATAATCCGGCTTTCTTCTAAAAATCGGCTTCAAATGAGCGTTGTCTTCCTGAACAATCCATGTACCTGAAATAGTGATCCGACAGCGAAGAAACCCAAGAGCGATACTTCCTACATGGGTTACTCCCCACCTAAGTGCACATGCAATGATTCAACATAAACACACACTCAAGCAGATACATGACCCTACTTGAATGTCTACATGCCAAATCCCATGTCTCGAGTCCTCATCGACTCCCTCAAGCTTGTCTATGCCAAATGCAAGAAAAACATCGTTTCCATTTCTTTCATACCATGCATTCACACCTAATTTTCTAGGTTGCCCCGATGCATATGAAATGCATTATGCCATTTCCAAACCACACATGTCAATATATCAACTACGCATATATTAATAAAATTTGTAACATACCACATGTGTTATTTAATCTTCATATCAATAACATCAAAATTGGCCTACTTGAGCTAATTACAATACATTTAATTCCTAATGGCTCTCTACAATTATACTTATATCTAAACACTCATGTTAACACATTTTAATTCCATGCATTAACATATAAATTTCCACATTAATTCAAGCCATTCATTTTAAACAAATCATGCAATTAACACATGGACATTTTAGGGTCCAATCAATCATGAAACCCAGACCGCTACGCCTCCCAAAACCGCAAGGTCAGTCCGTGGCAAAGACTCACTACACGGCTCCACTTTAGGAACCGAAATCCATGGCCATTTCCGGCCCAACACCAAAACATAATTTATCGTATAAATTATACCACATGGACATATAACACCCGTGACGCTCCCGAGATCGCCCAAAGCGGTCCCAAAATTCCAATACCCGGTCCTAAGCTTCGGGATCGACCAAACGCTATTCACGGCCTCAAACACTCCAAACCATTAACAAAACACTTAAAAAATGATTAAATCAAGTAGGAGAAAACTCTACCCTCGGAGTTGTCTAAACTCCACCAAATCACGCCCACGCTGCAGTAACAATCTTTGCTGACCGACACGATCCGGACGGTCCGAAGCCGGGAATCTCTAGAGAGAAGTTGCACTTTCTCTCCTTAAAACCTCCATTTTGAAAACCTCGCATCACCACCCACTGCACGCTCCTACCCTAAAATGGAGAAGAAGTTCTTTTGTCCCTCACTTTGCCACATGTCATCTCCTAATTGGCTCCTTGGATTTCTTATCCACTTACTCCACCAACCATTTGATTTTCCTCCAATGGCATCATGCCATGTGTCCACATGGGCCCCATACTTGAGCTCAAGTTGACTAAATCTGCACTTGACACGTTGCACAATGTGGTTCACTCCAAATACGCCAAGCCGTCTCACACTACACTTCATATCTCAAATGCGCAAATTCGACCGTCTCTAATCACGAAATTCGACATGGTAGCTAGATTTTGTGAGATGATTCCAACGGTGAAGTTCGTTTCGCCATCCGAGATCTAGAAAAATTCCGGATTTTTACCGAAATTACCATTTTGCCCTTTTTCATAAAATTAGATTTTCTAGGGGTTTTACAAAATTTAATTTAATTTATAAACTAGTACAACTTTATTTTTGTCAAAAACATATATGATTGAATAAAATTTAAAAGATAAATAAAAAATGAAATTGTAAATATTTAAAATAGGATTAATGAATATTAAAACTGTAATTTATTTAATTTAAATGTATTTCATAAATTTCCATACAAGATTTTTTAAATATTAAATTATCATATAAATTATATTAAAATATATATTTAGAAATTGAAATAAAACAGTTAAATAACAAAAAGTTTCTTTAATATATTAATTATATATTATAGTAATAATTATTTTTAAAACCCCTATGCTATAAAAGAGATATCCAAAAGATCATATTTTATAGTTGAATCCTTGAAAATTTTAATTATTAAGCTAGTTACTTAAAAAAATTAAATAAAAATTTTGGACTAATCGAACTAACCCAAGCCAAACCCATATGAGTCACATACCAAAATGGGTTGGGCCAAATTGACCTGGTTTTATTTGAGCTTTAAATTTTACAACCCAACCCTCAAAAAAATCGGGTTAAAGGATCACCCACTGAACCAATCCATATCACAAAATTCTAATAATAACATGGCAACGGGCTCTAAGGATGACTACGAGGGTCTGGCCAGACCTAAGGGGTAGATGAGTTGGGGTATCTAATGGGCTTAAACCTAAGGTAGATGAGTTGGAGCTAATGGGCTAGACCTAATATATATGAGTTAGGTAATTAATGGACTTGAACTTAAGGTATATGGGTTGGACCTAATGTATTGAGTAGATGGGTTGGATGACTAATAAGCTAGACATAAGATAAATGGGTTGGGTAACTAATAGGCTTGAACAAACCTAATGGACTGGACCTAAGGTAAATGGGTTGGGATGGCTAATGGATTTAAACCTCAGTGATAGTCTAAGTGGAGGTGGGTTAGACTTGATCAACTGGACTAATGAGCTAATGAATTTGGACTTGGTGGACTTGAATCATGGGCTGGGTTAAAGAGTCTAATAGATTTAAATAAAAGGATTAGTTAATAACAAACAATAATTACAGAAAATAATAATAAATACAATTGAATAAAATGTGAATATTAGACATACAAAATATTGTTAATTTGTTAATATTAAATATTATAAATAATCAAAATTATTAAATATTGTATTACCATAGTCATAATCAGAACATTATTTGTTACCATAATCAAAATCAAAGCATTTTTAAACATAATCAGAATATATACACAAGACCGGTGCTAAATATGTGAGATCCCAGAAAATTCTAATTTTCTGAAAAATGGCAAAATCGTAATTTCGGTAAAAATCCGAAATTTATCTAGATCCTGATGGACGTCTAATTTCATCGCTGGAATCAAGCCCATGAAACGAAGCTAACACGCCGACTCGTCGACCTCAGACGTAATTTGCATCGCCGAGAGAACAGTATCTAAAAGCCGTGAAAACAAAATTTGATGTGACAAAGTCACATATAAATATACTCGCGGATACATGTTGCATGAGTAGAGAGATGATATAAATGGACGGCCTAGAGAGTGTCATGTGTCAAAATCCAAGAGAAGGGACATGGATGACATTTTTGAATTCTTAATGAGGAAGAAGACAAGATAGCCAATAGTAGTCATCATCTTCCTTCAAAAAGAGACCAAAAACGTGATGGAGAAGGAAAAGATATGCAGGCTTGGATATTTAGGCTCTTTTGATTTTTAGAGAGAGAGAGTGTCTCTCTCTAAGATCCCGTGCGATCTGACTGGGTCTGGATTTCTTCGAGCTGAGAATGAAAGTTGCTCTACGCGACGAGGACAACGCGTGGATACGGCTCTCGGAGTTTCTCGACTAAACTCGGGAGGTAGGGCTTTATCCTACTGAGCTTACACTTTGTTTAAGTGTTTTGTTAATGATTAATGTTTGAGGTTTTGAACGACCGCTCGACGGCCCTAAACTCGTGACCGAAATTGGTTGGAATTTTTTGAGATGTTTTTGAATCGTAAATTCCATGGACCGCTTGGGTCATCCCGGGTGGTGATGATTTCTGCAAAATAATTCATGTTTTGGTGTGTATGAGGCCGGTTTATGCCATGGATTGAACACAAATTGGAACCGATAACAGATTGGTCGCGGAACAAGAACCCGAGGGTTTCACTGCTCATCACGCCACAGCGTTTCACGAAATATTTTCAGGAAAAAACGCGCTTGACGCAGAATTCAAATTGAATTGCTCAGACGGTTAATTAGCCCATGTTAGCTAATTTTAAAAGGATTTGCTTGTGTGGAAAATTAGATAGGTTAATACATGATTATAATGTTAACATTAATGACATAATTATATAAATATAAACAGGTTTCAGAGGCCATTGGAGATGATATCACACTGCCTTATGCAGCTTACTGGGAGTTGGTTGATCAAAGAAAATTCACAGGTTAATGCTTGAGGTGTTAACATGATGTCACAATTATATGGAATATAATTGTGTGTGTAGGCCATTGGAGATGAGATTGCGAATTGCCCAAGTGAGCTAATTTGGGGTGATGATTGATGTTATTGAATTACATGTGATGTAATTTGGGAGATTGAGGAACATATATATATTTGATATATATTGGTATAAAAATGGTTGAAATGGCATAATGCATTTCTCATATGCAACTCTGGATAACCTAGAAATTAGGTGTGAGGAATGATATGTATTTAAACGAACATGGTTGCGAAAAGAATTTCACAAGACGATTTTTCTGGAGAATCTGTATTTGTGAGACAAATTCAACTGGATCATTTCCTGGATGAGGACCATGACTGCTTCTGTGAAGTTCTCCAACACATTCGCCTGAGGGTAGTCTCATCTTTTACCGAATCTCAGAGGTACCTCAAGAACAACTAGTTTTGTTTTGAAAATGATATTTTCTCATACATGGCTTAGGCAAGTGCAGAGTCGGTGAGGACTCGAGACATGGGAACTAGCATGTGTAGACATTCAAGTAGGATCACGTATTTACTTGAACATGTGTTTAATTGGAGCATTGCATACGCACTTAGGTGGAGAGTAACCCATTTAGGGTGATTCCACTACTGGACGATAGTTCACCCTGTCGAGGGAATATTTTTTTCAGGTACAAGGAGCGTTCGAGAAGACGACTCATTTTAGAGACCGATTTTGAAGAAAGCCGGGTTGTGGCTTTGATGTGCTCGATAATATGTATTAGAATTATAGGATTGTAATATGTATTTGTATTAAGAGTAATGAAATAACTCTGGACTATTGGAATATAATTTCGGGTATATGTTTGATGGAGGTTGATGCAGGGGGCCCAAGTGGCCATTTTTACCGTGCATGGGTCTCAGGATACGAGACGATAATTTCCGCTGCAGGCTGACGGCAGAATAACCACACCCCTGACAAGGCCACAAAAATACATCATCGAAATAATAAACATGGAGCATAAGAATAAGAATATTAAATTTGAAAAAGAGTAAAAATAATAAATAAAAAAATGTGTATTGAGGTATTGAATAGAAAAAAAAGTTAAAATCCTCTCCAAAGTTAGATGGATATGATGGTGCTAATCAAATGAAAAGACGAAGAATAAAAAAAATTGAATAAAATTAATAATCCTAAGAATTTCCACAACAATGATGAATTGGGGATAGTTGAATAAAAAAAGAAAACACAAACTCTATTTCAAAGTTACACTTGCATAAGTTCAGAATACATGTATTAACAAATAAAAAATACAATATACAATCTCTATTGTGAGACAAAGAAAAAAAACAAAAAAAAAAAACTTTACTTCCTATATAGATGTTGTCAAAACAATAAAAAAAAGGGTAAAAAAATGTTAAAGCTCATAAATCATATCCTAGTGATTGTCTTCTTCCATGTTTCTTCTTCCACTGTCGTACTCCCTTTGGTCTCTCCGCCAAAAGCTTTTTCTCTCGTCTCCTCTTCTGATTGTCTCCTCCAGAAACTTCTTCTCTAGTCCTCCTTCCTCCTTCAAAAGTTTCTTCTCCCCCTTAAAAAAACCTTTTTCTTTCTTTCCAAATTCCACTCAAATAAAATCAAATCAAGAAAATAAAATAAAATAAGATAAAATAATAAAAACAACAAAAAAAAGATAAACCAAACATAGCACAAATTTGGGTTCTATAATAATATTTATAATATTGTTTCAAATAATAATAATAATAATATTTATAATATAATTTAACATGATAACATTATTTTATTTTATATTTTTTAAAATAAAAAGATGGGAGATTTTCTTAAAAATAAAAAGATGGGAGATTTTCTTAAAAATAAAAGATCGGAGATGATTAGCATCATCTCTAAATTTAAACTTAAAATAAATATCTTAAAACAAATCTTGGAAGACTTGGCAAAGTCAATTTGTTTATTGTTTAATATTAAATTATTTTAAATTTTGCTTTAAACTTTCAAGGCTTAGCTTTTACTCTTAGGCCTTATTTGGTTCAATTGATAGTTAGTAGTTGATAGTTAGTGTTGGTAGATGGTAATTGCTGATTATAAATTATTGTTTGATAAAGTAGCTAATAGTTGATGGAAGGTAAATTTACATATATAGACATGATGGAAATATAAAAACAATGCACATGTATAAGGTTGATAGTTGGTGCTAGTAGCTATTTGTTGTTTTTGCAATGACTTTGAGTGAGTGATAGAAATCGACAAGAAAATAAACTAAAAAATGATTAAAATTCCACTCAAAACCATGCAAATACACAAGAAAATACGTAAATGGGATTCTCAAATTTTGTTGGAGAAAAATAACATAATACCACACCCTATATAGGTCAAAAGAAAAAAAAATTTCCTATCTATAACCCCAAATTTTGTTCACCTTGTTTGATTTCGGTTTCCCAGTATTTTCATTATACCAAAATATTAATAAAAATTAAATTACAATAAAAACTCTAATTACATCTGTAACAAATTGTTTTTTTAAATAAGCAATAATATATTATTATTATTTTTATTATGATGTCAAATAGGTCATTAAGCACAGTTTATTTAAGTTTTACATCTTCGTTTATTTATTCATTTTTATTTCTATAATAATATTGTGAAACCCCTAAGACCCATTATAAGAGAGAATCAAGAATTTGTATCAAAATTTTAATTTTGTAGATCTTGGATGACTAAACAGACCACTATTTGAATCGTTCTCACAAACTAGCTACCATGCCACTCACAAATTCCTGCATAATCGGAATTTACATGTTTTTCGGTGCATCGAGTAGTGAATCACACTGCTGTAGTTTTGAGTAGCTCAAGATGACACGATCATGAGCAAGTCAAACAATGACAAACAAGGTGATCAATGTGCATATGCCAGAATACGAGCGGTGAAAATCTAGCCACATTGACATGAATAAGGTGTAATCTATGAGCCAAATGAGCTCGACACTGGCAAGAAAGGACAAGTTTCTCCCGACAAAGCCTGGACCCAACCTATTGGGGGAGAAGGAGAAGAGGAGAAAAGAGAGAGAAGAAAAGCTTTGTGATAGGAAGTTCTACCTTCTCTGATTTTGACGATCGATCCATCAAATTCAACGACAAGAAAGAGTTAATCCCACTCATACGTATGGTAATCGGGTATCAGAAGTTTCGACAAACCCGAAGTGGGGCCTTCCTACTTGGTTATTTTTTGTCTAAAATCCATGAAATAGTTTTCAAGGCAGAGACTAGAAATGGCTTATAATTCCTACCCACTAAGTGGAACCGATATTTACGAGGGGATCATCGGCGGATGCTCTACCATCGATTTTTGGAATTACAAAAAATCGATGTTTGTCGTGGACCAAAATGGTCCATGAAATTGCTTGTGTGGTTTCTCGATACAGGAGGATGAATGATGTGAAGGATAAAACTCAAGTATGTTTGAATTGAATGGCTTGAAATGTGTATGGAAATTGATATGCTAACGATGCTAATTGATGTCTTAACAGATTGCTTCACTATATGAATCGGGCATCATCAAGATCTACGTAAGGTGACATCGCGACAGCCGTAAGGTGATGGTATGGCTGTTCACCATTTGTGGTGAACATGTGATGAGCTCGTGTTTCTATCGACATTCAATAAACGATCGTTTAAGTCATAAAACGAAACACTAATGTGTGTCATGGCTAAAGAAGGGGGTCGTTAATCACCCTGCGTGAAAAAGCTTGAAATTTAGTGTAAGAGACCCGGTGATATCCCAGCGTCCCGTATAGCAAGAGACCAAGTGCTATCCGAAAAGTTCTTGCGGTTGGTGTAAGAGATCCACGTGTCGAAAAGCCGACCAAAAAAGAAAACACACCTACCAGCCGCTATCACTGTGACTTAGTCAGTGATGTGAGCCTGGTTGACTCGACAGCGACCATCGTACCCAGTATCATGGGTGAGCCGATTAGGGCCCAATATATGGGGTCATTGGTACCACTGGACGACATCACACTCGCATGTGCATGTGAAGGAGCCTCTAGTGACTCCTGGGATATGACATGAAACATCCTATGTGAGATATTATGTCATTCCATGTGTGAATCAGAGATTGTATGGAATGGATGTTTGTGTTGTGCCATTGTATGATTTTAACTTGGGGAGAAGCCCTAGTAGGAGAATTCATCATTGTACGCTCACCCTGTCAGAGGATCCCCCTCTCAGTATTAAGAGAAGACTACATCTTCGAGGCCGTGAGTACGAAGAAGGCCTGTTGCTGTAAGCATTGATTAGCATTTGTAAAATATATTAGAATTATCTATTTTTAATATATATTTTGGCATGTAAAAGCGTATAAGTGTAGCACCTCATTCCCCAATCTAATTGTTTTATGTTCGAATTAGTCCTGCTGCTCTAATATCAACTAATCACCTTATCAAAAAAATCATTTATCAAAACATGCTATATTACATGACCAATAGCATAAATCCTTCAACATATAAACGCTTTTAAAGGAGTAATGATGAGTGCCTAAAACACTCAGAGTATACCTGCGCCGGTCTTAGGTTTTAGCTGCTATTTTGACGTTTAAATATGTATTTTTATACCACACCGAAAAGTATATGTTCCTGTAATTGTGCAAATGAGGTGAAAAGAGCAAACTTCTTGAAGCAAATTGAGCAAAGGGAAAGCAATGCATGAAAGTACCGGAGCTGCCGCGACGTTTCCAACATCGCGACGCCCCCATCGCCGCGGACGCCCCAACGCCGCGACGCTGAGTCCACCAATGCGTCATCGCAAAGAACGCCGCGGCTGCCTCAACATCGCGGATGCTCAACGCCGCGACGCGCGCAACGCCGCTGACGCCGCCACAGATCCGCCCTCCATCATTGGGCAATCAATGTCGTAATTATGCACGAGGCGCATCAACTAGGCACGAAAATCCGCAGCGGAAGAGCGCACATCGATCTCAAGAAAGAGCCCGTGATTTGTATCGCTTCCCATTTCGGGATAAGAATGATGTTTACATATTTAATATCAATAATTTTGTATTCAAAGGTGTTTTAGACTCATATCTAGTGGTGCCGTTGAACCTCGTCACATGTTCACGGATTAAAGATCGTAATTTATATTATTCATTGGTTTATAAAATTGTTTGCTCCTGCTTTATATCTATAATTCAATTATATGGTGATGTCTGGCCAACATTAGCATAACCATACTGGAGATCCGAGATTCGAGAGATGAGGATATCCGGAGATCTGAGTAGAGCAACCTTTAGTTGATTCGGTAAATAGAGATATTCCGATCCTGAAGGTGGCACTTGAGGTTAGAACATTTAAGCATTTCGAAATAATCGAGTCGATGTAGATACTCAACTCTTATTCACTTAGATAAAGTGATATAATTCGAGAGAGGATATTCGTGGCAAGATCACCGCCATCAACAAATTATAAAATACATTGAATAATAGTATCTTAAGTAATAATCCATCGAAGTGATGTGGGGAGCATATAACCTTAGTCTTCAATACCGCATTCATTAGAACCAATAGCTTAGTTGAAATTTACATACTAATTTCTTTCTTACAATACGCCTATTCGATATCTAAAAAGCAAAACCTTTGTATTCAAATACACCGTCCGTGATCGAGCATCCGTATCTCATTGGTAATAATTATACACAGCGACAAGGTGTACTTAAGCACATAAAAAGTGCATTTTTTACATACACCACGTTTTCTACTGGCTAAGTGCTTTCCATTACATTTCATTCATACAAAAAAGTACAATTACTATAAGGCATATCAAGCCTTTTCAAATGATTACAAAATAGATATTCAAAGTTCAAAATGTTTTTGCAAAATATCAAAGTTGAAGCCTGACATGAATGCATAAGTCGGAGCATACTTCACAATTCCTTCTTTATGACTCGACGCTCCTCGATCTTGATTAAAGCTTTCGATCATCTATCACTTTCGGTACTGCTTGGCGTTGGTAGAAAGCGATACGCTAAAAGCATTTTTCATGCTTCTTGTTTCTATAAATCCATTCTTGATTTCCGGTTTAATTTAAATCGTACAATTTAACAATTCGACTCAAGGACTATTTTTTGGATGGATCCTTATCAATACAATACATATACTTTTATATACAATCATTTATAGTTCATTGATCATCCCAAATATACACTCAATAAATCATGCATTAATCAAATCATGCATTTCACAATGCTCTTTTCATTTCAATTGGCAAACATGCTTTTTGATTCCAATATTTCACAATCTCAAATCAATTCAATTATGCTTACAAATTCAATTCACTTCTACAATTCAATTAAGTTCTGCTCTTAATAAATTTAACCTATGTTTTCGATATACGGGATATCGGAATCACCGACACGGGTCTCGCTGGCCGCAGCCGATAAAACGCTTTATAAATTACGCATAGCTACCGGGTCACGATCGGCCATTAAAAAAATCACCAGTGAACACTACCGATACGGTCCCACTGGGCTACTGATCGAAGTGACACATCAATACAATCGTTTGCAGTACTGCTATTTTGACCCCTATTGGTATATCAATCTATCCTTCATACGAATTAACCGGTTAACATTCGATTAAGGGTGTTCAAATCTTTTATAACAACATACAGTACAATATGTACATTTGTATAAACGGTTCATTTTCAATACTCATGCAATTTTCATTTGCAAACATTTCACAATCAATTTCTTCAAATCAATTAAAACAATTCAATATGCTTTTCTTATGAATTTAGAACAAATAGTTCAAATCTTGAAACGAGAATAGGAGAAAATAGAACAAACCAAAATCATCGCTTTGATTTCGATCTTCGGAATCTCGACTTCAATGCAGGCTTTCCTCACACCCTCATTCAAATACAATGACAATCACATATTAGTAGGTTATTCTAGGAGTTTCTTTTATTCGTGGCTTATGTCTACCCGACACCCTTTCACTTGCAAAATTTTCTAGAGACACATGAGCCATAATTTGCTCATACTTCCTTCAAGAAAATTTTAGCTCTATGAGTTTATTTTTAGTAGGAAGTGTATGCTCATATTATTTAGACTTCAAGTCTATTTTTGGGCACTTTGGGGACACATGAGCCATAATTTGCTCATATTATTGAAGGCATTTCCTTTGAAAACTCAACATTTTCCCTTTTTACAAACACTACATAAAACAAATCCAAACCAATCCCAACCAACAATACAAAACAACCTCAACACAATCCCAAAACTCATTTACAACCAAAACAAAACTCTTCTTATCCACATTTGGGATTTTCCCTAACTAAAACACAAGAACAAAGGGTTTCAATATTTTCACCTCAAATTTCTTCCACCTTCAATGCCAAGCTGTCTTTCTTGTTTTTTGATCACTTTAGGGCTGGATTTTCATGAGCAATTCACAAATCTCCCAATTCAAAAACTCTAGCTCTCTCCCCTTTTTTCTTTAAAGGGGATTGCTCAATGAGTTCCCCTTTAGACCGCTGTCTTAAAACACTCATTCTCTTAAGGCCATATTTGACTCAAAATGCATTCTTTTGATTTAGTTATCATAAATGCTAGCTTGCCCCATATTTCTCTATTTTCATTTAAATTCTCCATATTCATTCTTAGATCTTTATTCTTTATCACAAATGACCCTTAGGTCCTCATTTTACAAATTTCAAATTTTCCCTTTACACTTGGGTAAATTTCCAAGTCCAATCAATTTTCATTTAGCATATAATATTTGCATTTGGCTCTTAGCTATATAATCATTTATTCAATATTCATTTAACAATTCCTAAAAATACCCAAGTTGGACTAATTTATACTTCAAATAGAGAATGTACCAGAAAAAAATATAGCAGATTTTTTGCATGCTACACAAGAAATAGACATCAAAACTTTATAATTTTTATAAGAAATGGGTTATTTGTAAGAAAAATTATACAGGAATAAGTTTCAATATATGAGACATGTGAGTGGGATATCGGGGCACTCGATATCCATAGGTTTCTCAAAGGGCTGACAGTGTTGTCAACGGACCCCCGTAAATCAAAGGCCACAAATATATTTATAAATCATGCCAAAAAAAATTCATTTGAATTAGAGTTTATTTTGAGTTATGATTTTATCATATTAAATAACTAAAAATAAAATTACAAAATTAAAAATAAATTTTGAATCCGTACAATAATCACAAATAAATTAAAACAATTTTTTTTTTATATACGTATATAAAATAATTAAGGATGACTAATTTAAAAGATAAATTTTAATGATAAAATTATTAAATAAAAATATTATCTCAAAATCTTTAAAAATAATTAGGTAAATGGGGCCTCATAAGAATAAAAGAGTGTTTGGAGACTTAAAATTTTTAAATATATTTTATATATATTTAAAAACATAAGTATGTCTATTGGTTTAAAATGCTATATTATTATTTTTGACATAAATAAAAATAAAAAAAAAATTAAAAAATGTAATGTAAAAAGCATCATATTATTTATTAGTAAGAGAGAAAATATAAAATAATTTTTTCATTATTATATTGTTATTTATCTTTTCTCGAAAAGCAGAGAGTGGAAAGAGGAACCAAAACCATTGAATTAGACATTCTCCTAACAACCAAAATCTTCAATCGATGCATTTTTTTCTTCTCATAAATCTTTTTTCATATAACAAATTTCTTAAAAAATTTACTTATTTCTTAAAATTTTTACTTAAATAATAAGAGAATGATAAAATGAAAAAATTTAATATTTTTATAGGAATGTTTTAGAAAAACCTATGATTTGTGGCTTTTCTCATCAGCTTCCGATTAGCCATAATCAACTTTATGATTGAGTGTCTTTACCAAACATCGTATAAAAGCTTATTAGGGATGAATAAGCTTTCAGCTTCTGATTGCTCCTCCAAGTATCTCAACCAGGCAAGGCCTTAATCAATTTAGTTTTTCAAATTCAATTATCTTTAATCTTGGCTAGAATTTTACTTATTTAATTTTTTTAGTGTATAACATTATTAAATTTGCCCATCACGTTTCACTTAAATGCTGAGTCATTTCAAATCGCTTCTCATGCATAGCATGATAGAGGTCCTAGATTGACGATAGACAATTTACTATCTTGAAATTAGAGTAATAAAAATTAATAAACTTTTTTTTTTTTGACATCATCGTATAACTCGAGGCAACATTAGTAAAACTTATACGATTAAATAAGGTATCAAAAATTTGGTTACTGCCTCATTCGCTTGTATGTACAGAATATAAATTGGAAATTTAATTTTTATATTTATTATTGTTTTATTGAATGTTTAATTTTAGAATATCTTGCTTATAATTTTGCTTATTTAACTTTCTAATGTATAATACCTCATTAATTCAATATTTAATAATGTATAATTTTTTTTGAAAAGAAAGATAATTTTATTGATTAAAACTAGTAATATATCCATAGAAATATAGAATCAAAAATCGATAAAAAATTATAAAGGATGAAAAACAACATCCAAGTTAATAGCATACATTTGATAATTGAGCATACATATTTAATATTACTATTATGACTAGAATTATGATTCCCCATATTCTATTTAGGGGTAAAAGTGCATTTTTGTTTTTAAAAACAATAAGGATAATAATTAATAAATTAAATCAACTTATCAAGGATAGAAAATCTTTTGTATTCCAAATACAACCCAAAGGATAAATTAGAATGTTACACCATTTTAATCACAAAATTTTTTTATGCAAAGCTTGAGAGATTAGAGAAACAAATAATTGAAGGTTTTAAGGTTTGAATATACAGGAGTTCAAAGTTTGAACTTTTATTTTTGAGTGAAAATAAATCGTTGTCTTAAGATTCTTGAGGACCCCAAGTTCTAACTCATTTGAGGTAAGATATCTAATATGGATTTTGAAAATAAAATAATATTTTTATATATTTATAAGACTTTGCAAAATAAATTATTTATTTTCTATATTATTTGGATTGTGAAAAGTTCTAAATTTTTTTATATATTATGAATTATTAAAAGTTTCAGTATTTATTTATTTATTTAACTATCTATGATTTGTTTTATGAAAAATATAAAGTTTTGAGATATGATGAAATTGTTTTATAAATTGGAATTTGAGAGAAAAATTTTTTACTTCCGGGTTTATGAGACTCTCACAATGAGTTATTATAATTGACTATAACCCTCACAATGGGTTACACACTGACTATGATCTCATCAATGTTACAAGATGTTGACACCATGTAAAACCCGAGAAAATTCAAATTTTCTGAAAAATGGTAAAATTGTAATATTGGTTAAAATCCAAAATTTTTCTATATCTCGGATGACGAAATGGACTTCACCGTTGGAATCGTCTAGCGAAATCTAGCTACCACGTCGAATTTCTCACACTCCGAGACAATTAATTTCACATTTTTTGGCGATCGGCACTGTTACGTGAAAACGGCTTATAAAGACTGTGTGATGTGAAAAAAGTCACCTACTACATATACTCATGTGACACATGTTGCGTGATTAGAGAGAGAATGAAGATTATGTAGTTCCCCAGTTCGTTCGAAGAACAGAAACAAAAACATAAAGGAAGCAAACCTGTAGTACAAACGGTGATTAAAAATGTATCCGAGCCCAACTGCGATAACGCGCAGTCCTTAAGAAGAATTTGGCCCTCACTCATCAAGGATAAGGGACAATCGCTCCCCAGATAGAACGGATCTCGTTCCTTCATGGTACTGATCGGAAGACTTCGACGAACCTCAACTGCGTAACAATCAAGACAAAAATGAAAATGATAATGCTAAAGTATGTAGAGAATTTTTTTATATGTAAAATGGGAAAAACCAGGGAGTATAAATAGCTCAGGAAGGTTCCACGTAACGTATTACGTTTGCTCGAAAGGTATGAACCAAGTAAAGTGTCTGTTCGATGAGGGACACATCTTTTCATTCATTTAATTCCCAACAATCCCCCACATGAATGAAAAGTTCTGATATCAATACTCTAGTGTATGCATGAGATGCAAGTGCGATTATTCCATGAGAAAACGTTGCATCAGGATAAGTAGTCTCAGAGATTTTTGAATCCTTCCTTAGTGAAGCTTCATCTGACTTACTCAATCGCAAGACTTGATGTCTTTGAATTGTCGACCTTTCGTGTGTTTCAGATGAATAGAAATCACACACAACCATTTCGAACAAATGTTCTCATCAAGTGTCTGCTGGGCCATGAACACCGCCTCTCGGTCTCATGAGTGTTTGCAGAATTCGCCTTTGCACCTCACGGCGGCCCTCACTTCACACACTCACATAGGTGATTTATGAACATATAGTTTCACAATCATTAAAAGTTTACTTTAATCCTTCACATTATTACTACCGGCTTTTATCCCAGAATGGGTAAAACAAATTAGACAAAGACTTCCTACACTCATATCTTCATAACTTCTAGTTGTCCCTTTGAACCTAGATCCTGTGGATCAAATTCACTAGGTAGGGTGTCCGCATGATGACTTTTTTGTGAGGCCTTAAACGTCATTCCCCTTGATGTTTTTGCAATCATCTCTCTAGTTAGGCCTTTTGTTAATGGATCCGCAATATTATCTTTTGACTTCACATAGTCAATGGTGATAATTCCACTAGAAAGAAGTTGTCTTACGGTGTCATGTCTTCGACGTATGTGTCGAGATCACTTCACTATCATGTTACGACATTCTGCCCTTCCTATCACGCTGCTTGACTATCAATGTATACATACGCTCAGGCACCGGTTTAGGCCAATTAGAATATCTTCCAAGAAATTTCGGCCACTGCTTCTTTCACCGGCTTTATCCAAAGCAATAAATTTTGATTCCATAAATATCTAAGAATACATGTTTGTTTGGATGATTTCCAAGACACTACCGCCCCACCAAGTGTGAATACATATCCACTTGTTGATTTTGTGTCTTTAAGGTTTGCATTCAATTTGTATCACAAGATTCCTTCACGCCGGATATTCTCGTGTAATGCAAAGCATAATATTAAGTATGCTTTAAGTAGCCCAATAAACGTTTCATAGCTTTCCAATGATTTTCATTTGGACTAACTGTAAATCGACTTAGCTTGCTAACCGCACAAGCTATGTCTGGCCTAGTACAGTTCATGACATACATTAAATTGCCTAGTATACTAGCATACTCATTTTGAGCTTTGTTTTCACCAGTATTCTTAGAAAGATGTAAATTAACATCTATCTGAGTCTTTGCATCGGTAATACATTTCCAGATTCTTGCATTTTCCAAGAATCGCTTCAATATAATGAGATTGTGATAAAGCTTAATCTCTCCAGATGTCTTATGGATTTTAACTCTAAAATAACATCAGCGAATTTCATATCTTTCATTTCAAATTTACTTGCAAGCAAGCATTTGATTTTCTTAATAGTCTCACCATCACTGCCTGTTATAATAAGCATATCGTCTACATATAGACATAAAATGGCAAAGCAATTATGAGTTTGCTTAACATATACACATTTATCGCACTCATTAATCTTGAAACCATTCCACAACATGACTTCCCTCGGCCGACTCGCATGCCATTGCTTTGGTGCTTGTTTCAATCCATAGAGTGACTTGATAATCCGACATACTTTCGGCTTCTGTCTCGAACAAATGAACCCTTCCGTTCCAAACATATTTCTTCTTCCAAATCTCCGCTTAAGAAGGCCATTTACATCCATTTAATGATTTCAAGTTTATACACACGCTATAAAGGCAATTAGCATCCTTATGTATGTGCAATTCTAGTAACAAAGAATAAGTATCAAAATAATCAAGACCTTCGTTGTATCCTTTTACTACAAGCCTAGCCTTATATTTATCAATAGCACCATCCGCTTTCATTTTCTCTTGAAAATCCACTTACATTGTAAAGGGTTTGTCATCGTGAGAAGGTCAACCAATTTCCGCGTATGATTCGACAAGATGGATTCAACTTCACTATTGATAGCTTCTTTCCATAATCGCTTCGCTAAGTCACACTTGAATGTCCTATAAGGTTCATTCTCCAACAGATTACATTAAGAAATCGTGTCCAAAAAGACGTGGAAGTCCTTTGCCTTTTACTACGCCTAGGTTCATCCTCCATTGATCACTTTGTGATATAGTATCTCGAGACCTCTTATTATTATCATTAAACTCATATACTATGTTATAATGAAAATATATTTTCAGTTAAACGGCATTCCTTGATTCAATGATCGTATTGATACGTTATCCGGGATCTCCGATTTATGAACAAGAAAACGACATGCATCGCTATTCTCGAGCATATCCGATAAAAACACAATAGTCTTCGGTCCTACCTTAACCTTTGGGGTTTAGGAACTCCAACCTTAGCCAAACACCCCACACTTTTGAGATAATCTGCTAGCATTCGCCTTTCCATTTCATAGAGTTTGTTGTGTCTTTCTGTGGGGTACTCTATTTAAAATACTTGCTGCTAAAAACAGCTTTCTTCACAAATTCCTCGTGGTAAACTAACTATTCAATAATGCATTCATTGTTTCCTTTAAAGACCGATTCTTCCTTTCTGCCACTCCATTAGATTTGTGGGTGTATATGAGCAGCCATTTAGTGAACAATACTAAATTCTGCATAAATTTCAAATGGAAATTCATATTCACCTCCTCTGTCACTCTTATGATTTTAATTTTCTGTTCAACTGAGTTTCAACTTTCGGCCTTATAAGACGTAGTTATCTACAGCCTCATCTTCTTGCTACTACTGGTGAAACATAACAATACCGCGAGCAATCATCTATAAAAGTAATAAAATACTTATTACCACCTTCTCGACTTTATTGGATTTCATATCGCATATAACTGTATTAAATCTAAAGGTTCCGGGAAGTCTATTATCTATAGAGTGGAAGGGGGCTGAAAATTTAGATTCACACACTTGGCATTTCTCATTTGGACAACTAAACTTCGGCAACAAATCTCCATATTTATTAATTTCTTTATCGATTTTATATAGTTAACGTGTCCTAGTCTATCATGCCAAATGTTAGAAGACCTGGGCACATAAGAAGAAGCAACTTTATTCAAATCATCCTCGTTACAAATAGTCATTACATTTATTTTTGAACAAACCATCACTCGATAACCCTTCCTACATAACCCATTTTTGAGAGTACAAACTTGTCGATACAAACCAACTTGAAGCCATTCTTGCTATGAGAGCTCCGACACTAAATTCTTGCGAACATCTAGCACATGCACATTAATTATGTCACGCTCTTTCCAGACGTCATCTTGTGAGCAATCTTTTCCGACACCTTCAACCTGGGGAGGTTGATGAATTACCCATATAAAGTTTTTCATCACCCCTACGGTTGTGTAGGACTTAAAACATCGACCGCTATACGCATGTGACGCAGCTGCTCCGCATCAATCCACCACTCTTCGGGCTTCTCACTATATTACACTCGATATCATAGCAAATGTGATTGATATCATCAACACCATTGAGATCTTTTCCACCATATCAGCTCAAGCGTCATTGCCTTGGCTCATTTTGCCTGATGTCCAGATCACACAAATACACTTTCCAACTGTTCTTCATGCCTTAGTTGAATCCTCTCTAGACTCGTTTAGGCATTTTCCTTTTCGCTGGGTTTCGATCCTTCTTCAACAACATTGGCTTTGAAACTTTTCGTAGATTCTTTCCAATCTTTCTTCTCGCATAGCCCGTTTGCCTTCCTAATCCTCAACCGAACAATCAAGTCTTCAAGTGATAACTCCTTTCTCGTGGTTTCGAGATAATCTTGAAATCCTCCGTGATGGTGGCGCTTTTCTCAATGAATGCAAACACTTGAAATAATCTCACTTAGAGTCATTCCTTCAGCATGAATATCATGCACAACCACTTGAAGCTCTTGAACTTGACTTAAGACGGTCTTTGAATCAACCATCTTGAAGTCTAGAAATTTACTGACAATGAATTTCTTCGGGGCCGCATCTTCAAGCTAGACTTCTTGTCCGTAATTATCCCATAACTCCTTAGCCATTTTCAACGGACTATGCACGCTATGTAGAAAAGATTTTCCGCATCGCTGAGGGCATAGTTGGGCACACAGAAGTCGAGTGATTCCATGCATCCACAATACATCTCAACTTTTCTTTATCTCTGTCTCCAACGTTCAATTTAGGACCATCCTCATCGGTGAATCTTACTAAGTTCAAGGTTGTGAGATAGAACAACATCTTTTGTTGCCATCTCTTGAATCGGTACCATTGAACTTTTCTCGCTTTTCTCCGATTCTAATAGAGTTAATCAAGTCGGCTATAAAGCCATTTCTCAGAATAAATATTCGAATATAAGTATGCAAATAAATAGTTTGAATGTAAAATCAAGAAGAGCAGAAATGAAAAATATTTGAATACGTAACAAATATTTTAATACAAATGTAAACGAAAGTAATCAAGTAAAGAAAAAACTACTTCTTGCCGAATTTGTACCCAACAAGCAAGGAAATTACACTGGAACAATATGCTAAAGCCCTTATTGCTCAATATGCATTGCAGTTGAAGGTTGGTTATATTTTCCTTTCATTTTCCTTTCTTTAAATCATAACATTACGCATTCCATGTCTGGCATCGCATAGACCTTACACCTAGCTCGGGAGCAAGGAAGGTAAATTTCGACTTCCTGCTTAATAAAACTCGCAGTCAAAAAATATTTGAATACATGTAATCGGCATTTAAAATTTGAATTAACCGAAACGAAAACCGCAAAGTGTTCAAAAATTGAATACAACAAAACAAAAACTATTGACTAAACTGGGTAATACAGAGTTTGAATTTTTAAAACCAAACAATTATTTTAATAGAGTCGCAATACGTAATATAAAATGTTTGAGTCAAGTTTTATCAGAAATAAATTAGGACTTCTACCGCAAGACAAATCGCTTTAAAGAAATTATTTCTCGTAGAAAGAAATTAGATTCTATCATAAAGATGTAAACAAAAAAATTGTTTGAGCTTTCAATTGTCGAAGAAATTAGATTCTATCAAGTAAGACAAACAAAATTGTTTAGTCAAATTTCTGAGAAAGAAATTAGATTTATCATAAGACAAACAAAAATTGTTTGAGTCAAATTTGTTCCAGTTTTTTTTTTTCAAGCTCGTATTACAATATTTATATTGTAGAAATCCAACATAATAAAAAAACTCAGAATAAACTTAAACGAATTAACTAAATTCAAACTAACAGAAACGAAAAGCTATAGAACGAAAAATCGCAGTGACGAAGAAATCGCAATCAATATGAAATCTAACAGGAAAACCTAAAGAAAGAAACACGGCAAATTGTATTGTACGTAAACAAACAGTAAATCAGACACCGAATCGCTTCGTTAAACAAAAAAATTGAATGCAATGTAAAACTTATTAATAACAAAATTCAGAATCGCTCTGCCTGCTCAAAATTCGGGACATACTAATGTAAACGCCACAATAGGGCCCGTAATCGTCAAGTTCGCTCAAAATTCAGATACGTAACAAAACGCTACAACAAAATTTAATATGAACATAAATAAACAAAGAAAGTAGCGCTTCGTTAAAAAATTTAATACAAGTGACACGAAAAAGCCACAAAATTCGCCTTAAGATTATAGTTCCCGCCGTTCAAAAAGAACGTAAACAAAACATAAAGGAAGCAAACCTGTAGTACAAACGGTGATTAAAAAACAGATCCGAGCCCAACGATAACGTTGTGTCCTTAAGAAGAATTTGGCCCCTCAATTTGTACCAAGGATAAGGGACAACGCCTCCTGTGATAGAACGGATCTCTGCTCTCCGAAGTGGTATCGATCGGAAGACATCTTCGACTAACTCAACTTGCAGAACAATTGTACAAAAATGAAAATGATATGCAGTGTGAGGAGAATTTTTTTTATATGTAAAAATGGGAAAACCGGAGCAATAGCCTAGAGGTATTCCACGAACAAACATGCGTTTCGTCAAAAGGTGCGAACCGCTAAAAGTATTTGTTCGACGAGGACACATCTTTTCATTCATTTAATTCACGATTAATGGCTTAGATTAAGCCACATGTGTCAAATAGTTAAATGAAAAGGACATGATGGAATTTTGAAAAGTTTTAATAGAATAAGAGAAAGGAATAGTCTTCTTTTCCACCATTTTGAATACAAAACGTGCAGTGAGTTGGGAGTTTTGAGATTTTAGAGAGAGAAAGAGTGACTTATCTCTAGATTTCCCACCGTTCGGACCGTCGGTTCGACAAAGCAAGAAGCAAAGCTGGATTCATTTGCGGCGAGGGCTACGCGTGGACACCGATTTGGTGGAGTTCCGACAACTCCAAGAGGTAGGGATCTTTTCCTACTTGGTTTATTATTTGGCTAAGAGCCATTTTATGGATGGGGATTTGTTGAGACCTGAATGGTCTAGTTTTCGGTCTCAAAATCTTTGAACCAAATGGAGAAAATCCCTACTTGTGTGGCCGTGAATAGTGTTGACCCAAGGGCTTCACTGTTCACGTGAATTGTTAGTAATTTGTATGTTTTGGGTGATTCAAAAGGAATTATTTGATTTGTTAATTAGCCTATGTGGGCTAATTTTGGGTGTTATTGATTGTGAATTGATTAATATGACCAGAATTAATTTTGTTAATATACACATGAAAAAATATATTAGCATGAATATTTTGGAATCTGGTATATTTGCATTCCATATGCACTAGGCACCCTAGAATATTAGGTGTGAGTGCATGACATGAAAGAAAACAAAAACTAAAATGTTTGTGAAAGGAATTTCGACGAAGATTTTTCGAGAATCAGGTTGAGGTTGTCCAACAATTCACGCCGGAGGGGCCCATGAATTGTTTTGAGGGCTATCCAAATGTGATTCGCCTCGAGGGTTGTCCAATAAATTTTATCGAACTCAGAGGGTAAGTTTTCAAGAACAAAAGCTTTTGTTTTGAAAACCGTATTTTTACTCGCATTTGGCTTAGGCATGCAGAGGTCACGAGGACTCGAGATGGGATCGTATGTAGATATCCAAGTAGGATCATGTTTTTACTTGACTGTGATTGCTTGCCATGACGTATGCACTTAGGTGGGCAGTGTCACGCAGGAAATTATCACCATCGGCTTTGCTCACCCCCGTCGAGGAATCACTATTTCAGTACAGGAGGTAATGTGGAGGACGACGCTACTAGAGGTTACTTTAGAAGAAAGCCTGTTGTGGCTTTATTCGCTTTGTACAAATATGTATTAAAACTTAAATTTTGATATATGCTTTGGTTAAGAATATTGTAATAACTTTGAACTATTAGTATATAGTTGATGTAATTTTTGTGAGTATTGATGGCTGGGCCCAAGTGACCATTTTTATCACACATGGACCCGGTGTGGTCATTTGTTAATTGTTAGAGTCAGGTTTTGTACTTTGCAGAGCTCCCGTACAAAGGAGACTCTCGTTTCATTTTCGTGAGGTGCTCAAGTTACCGACATCCACGAAAATATTCCGCAGTTGATCGGTTATCAACGGACCCCAGGGAAATGGGCGCGCCTACCACCTCATTGCTCCTTGGCTCACTGGGTTATAATAATTGATACTATAACCCTAGTCAACGGGTTATAATAGTTTATTGTTTGTTAATTTTCCACCAAATTTAAGACTATTTGTTATTCAAAAATTAGAGAACAAGTATCTTTAAGTGATTTTGATTTTGATTTTGATACAAAATGATTAGTTATGATATGAAGCTTTGAAACAAAGTTTGAATTTTTTCATTTTATTATACTCCAAAGGTTTTTGTGGAATTGATTAAATCTTATATCTCCGTTTTGAAAGAATTGTGAAAAATGTTTGACCCATAAAACTGTATTATTATTTCTTACTGAGCTTTGAGCTCATCTCATTCCTTGACAATTTTATAGGAACCTTTAGTTCGAGCTTAGGAGGATCTAAGATGGGAGTTTGACATTACTAGGAGTTTGGGGGTTTTGACCCTATTTATTTATTTTGATAATTTTTAGAATTAAAGTGCAAATTGTATTTGGATTATTTTAATTTGAAGTTTTAGATAATGACAAGTTTGGATGATGTTTTAGTTTGCGATTGGATTTTGAAGATTAAAGATTTAAATTTTATTATCATAATTAGGAATTTGATGTTTAGAAAATTTTCAATTACAAGAAAATGATGTTTAGTATGAAATGACCGTCATGCCTCGAGAGTGGGTTTCAGGGCGTGACAAGAATGCCTATGATTTCAGTTATTCAAAGATATTGACGGCTATCGATTCCGATGAAGATATCACTAATCGGATATAGTTCTCACACAAATAAACACCTCATCACGACGACGATAAACAAACGCCGCAGTAAGACAACAACAATCACACGCCGCAAAAAAAAAAAAAATCTTGTGGAATAACCACTTTATTGAGGAAGTAAATGGTGGAAAGAGGTGTAGATGGGTGATTCATCAGAGGTGGCAATTCGCATACGGTTGGGTCAGCCAAGCCAATATCTAGTCAGCTTGTTATTTTGGGTAAAAATATAGCAGCCTAGCCTTAACTGAGAAGGCTGGCCAAATTGCATTATAAAGCCGTAATTTGGCAATGGGCAAGCCGTGCCAACCAAGCTCGGCTTAAATCTGTCGAGGCAAAATCGCCCGATTTTTTCTGTGCCATTGAATTAACAATTAACCCCAATTCCATGTGGCTCAAAGTTAGGCTTAAATTGCCACCTCTAATTTAGATCGATAATAACAAAACAATCATAACTCTTTACTTAAAGGAAAAAGAAGCTGATAGAAAAAGTTGAGAGAAAAATGAGGTTGTTAGGTTTTCTATGATGTATAATTTAAATACATCAAATTAATGAACTTATACGCATTAAATAAGGCATCAAAAGATTTGGTTACCATCTCAATTAATGAACTTATACAGATTAAATAAGGCATCAAAAGATTTGGTTACCATCTCATTCGCTCTGTGTCGGTGACCTTATTGTTGTATCTATCTTGGTATGATATTTTTATATATTGATATTATCTTTTGTATATGTCTTAACTTTATTTTTTTTCTTCACACGATCCACATGCTCAAATTTCAAGTAAGAATATTCAAAGTTTAAAAGATGTGACATCTAGAGAAGGAGGAGTCCCAAGTTCAAGTATCAATGGGACAGCTTTTACTACATTATAACAAAGTGCTTAGTTATCAAAAATAAATAAATAAATAACTTTATTTATTTTTATTCAGTCACATGTTTTTATACTTTGATTCAATCATCTAACTTTTATCATTATATGATTAATCACTTAAATTCTTTTTTTAATACACTTTATTTACAAGGTAGTAAATCGGTCTCTCACTGACACAAACCTAGACCCTCCACTTCTATGCCCTTTGTACTTTTTAATGGTGAATGCTCTACCACTTCAACTAAGCATGATAGACATCACTTAGATTCAAAATTCAATAGATAACATAAATTCATAATGGCTTAGATTCAAAATTACTATATATATATATAAGCCATTTTCTCTTAACTTTTTCTCAGCTAGCCTCTTTTCTATAAGAAATGAGGGATGATTTTTTTGTCATTCTTGACCGGAAATCACTCATCTATACCCCGTTCCATCTCTTTCTTTTTCAATAAAGTGGTTATTCCACAAAAATGTTTTTTTTCATTTTTTATTATTTAGTCATCGCCTTGGTTGCTTTTAAGAAATGTTGTTGCTTTTGTGTGCACGTGGTTGTTGTCGTCTTGGTACGACGGGTAGTTGAGTTTGTTAGCCCAATGGTACCTCTAGTTGAGGTTTTGACGATAACAGACCAAAGTTATTGATTACTAGTGGTTAACATTGAGTTGAGTAATAGGTTGAAATTAATCAAGCATCAAATGAAGATAATACAAACTAAAGATGACAATGATGAAGTTGATAAAACACTTGGAAGTGAAGCTTGTAGTCTCCTGAATTTTTTCGAAATATCAGATCGGGTTTACATCAACTAAATCAAGATGTACTCGCAAATAAACAAGAGAGCGGCGATGGTGTGCCCGTCGCCTCTCCGATGCCAAAGTCAGGTCTTGAAATCTAGAGAGAAAAATCAATCCGTATTTTCAATCAAGAGCATCCTCCTTTCTACGGTGTCACCCCCTCTCTCTTTATGGAGGAGGGTCGTTGTCCGCTTTACATGAGAAGTAGGCGATTCCTTTCCGAAACAAGGGGAAGGGGGCACATTGTTCGCCTGTTATGACTTGTTCTTCCCTTTATATAGCCAAACTACCCTTATCTTTCGCGTTTTACCGCCATCAGGAAGGTTACGTGTGTGACTCATGGGTGGTTATTCGCTTTGCTGGGCGGAGGTCAAGAGTTACCTTCTTAAAAATATACCGCTATTAGCGGTCATGTCAGCATTATGTCTCCCGCTCTAGCCGAGGAAGCATTTTGGGCACGCTCTTGTAAATGCATTATGATTGTCTGCAGATTTGGCTCAGAGATTGGGCCTCAGAGGTTTCAGCTGGGGCCTGTAGGTCGACAAAGGCCACCATGTGATGGAGTCTCGCGGGGTCTGCTGGATGGAGGATCTAAAGCAAAGCCCACTGCACCCATACGCCCCCTCTTTTCTCGATCGGGAGGCTGGTTTTTCGCCGATCGGAAAAGAGAATACATAAACATGTTCGATGGGATCGCGAAAAGAGAATATTGGGACTTGTCGTGGGATAATCGGGAAAAGAGAATATTCGACTTGCTTGGTGTGGGGATTGGTGAAGAGTTAATGCGTGGGTGTTCATGTACATTACCTGAATTTGCTAGTTTTTTATGTCGACGGATGCGTGTTGGGAACCGTCGAGGTCGAAGAGATCTCTATATAAAAGGTTTTCAAGAGGAATAACTCATTTGTACCAATGGATAGTGCTGGTTTTACAACGGGGTGGTTTGGTGAGGCGTTGCCTGGAGTCAGACTTTTACTACATGGACTAGGCGTATGAAGAGAGTTAATCATGACTGTGAAGTATGGAGTAGGCCGAAGATTGCAAGGTTTGAGAGGAGTAAAAAATGTTTGCGTTGGGAGGGATATTCCTGAGTTACGTGTTCTCGCTTGTGGCCAGGCATGAATTGGGAATCCCTCCGTAACCAAGAACACTCCCTCCTAAATCAATGAGTTTTTTTATGTTCTTTTCCACCTTCTAGGTTAACAGGGGATCTTTATGTTCCTTGCCACTTTCCTTTCTCCTCGCTCTTTTTTTTTTTTTTTTTGGTGGCCTCTGGATTTGTTTCGGATACTATGATCACTTTTGTGTAGATGCTACTATGTAGCTATGAACGCCTTTTGGTGCATTTAATGAAATTACATTTTTTGGAATGTCCTGTGTTCCTATACCCGTTGTTCTCATGCTTCCCAATTCCTGACTAATGACAATATTTGACATGCGTCAAAAAGGGCCGGTTTAGAAGTGACATGGTTAGCCGTTCTTGGAAATGGACTGGTCTAAAACATGGTTGGCCAATGCGAACGTGGTTGTTAGGTTGACACAAAGGCCCAAGAGCTTGGCCCATGTCCGTCCACTATGCCCTAATAGCCGAAGCGTTGCCAGGATTCAAATTGGTCGTGGAGGCGATGAGTCAACAGAGCATTAAATGCGGCAGCAGGCTCTAGACGCTTAATATATAGGAAGCTATCATTTGATTTAACCCCTTCCCGTACTTGTTTCTTCTAGGCTATCTTGTTTTGCACTGTCGAGGTTGCCCGCGGGATACCTCGTGCGACGCGGAACCATTCTTCCGGTGTGCTTGTTTTGGTTTCTTTATAAACACACTTCACCTCCGTTCATCGATTTTCACGGCACATTCTGCGCATAGCTCAAGGGTGGGGGGGGTGGGTCTGCCTAGGGATGGACGACCCCGCCAGCATAGTGGGTTTGCCTCTACCGTTGTGGTATCATGGTTTTAGGTCGATTACGCCCTTTTTTTTGTTTTTTTTTCATTTTCGTGGAATGGCGAGAGATTGAGAAGACTTCCACCCGCTGCCAGTGTCGCAAGAGGGCCTACCCGGGGACGCCTTTCTCACAAGAAGTATCATCTCTTCCTTATCGATGGAGGAGTTGAGGGCCTACTGTGAAATTCCCAATAACATCGACGCTGGCGCTATCGGATGGCCCGGCTCGAAATATCAGAAAGGAGATGCACGGGTGTTTTTCACCGGGAGCAATTACGTCAAGCTCGCTTCCTTGCGCGCCGGCGGTAAAGCAATCTTGGCGACTTACCGTGAGCGCCACACTTTTGTTCACCCAAACGCCATCCCGGATCTTGACCGGATGTCGCGGTAATTCGAACCTTATTTACCAACTTGATCCTTCTTTGGTAGAAGTTTGTTTTGTTTATACTTCGGCGGTGGCACAAGGTGGCCTGATGTCTATGCCTACCGCAGCCCCGGTTGCACTGCTATAGATCTCCGATTACTAAGAGTGAGCAAGAAAAGGGTGATCCTAGTCGTGGACTCAGATGAGACCCCGGCTCCCTGCCCATTTGATGTTAACCATGCGATGTACTTTCCAGGTGTGTATAAATAGCAGGGCCTGCCTATTGATTCATGTTTCGTACGTCTATTCATGGACAAGGGTGTCATTATTACAGGGAAAGATCAAAGGGACAAATTGGTGCATTGGGTGGAAAGGGCCGCTTTCTCCGAAAATTGTGAGGGTCGTTAGAGATTTCGGCAGGAGCAAGATCGCGAAGTCCTCCTAACTGTGAAGAATTTGCATGATTTAAGCTGCCACTTGTTTCCTTACAACGTCCCAATCATCCTACGTCCTTTACCCTCAGAGGTTGTGGAAGGTGAGCACTTTGTGGTTGCGGACCTTCTGAGGTTAATCTTGGATGGTTCTTCCCCAACTAGGGAGGCGGAGAGCGAGGCGACGGGACGGGAATTGGTAATCAGCACTCAATCCGCACAACCTTCATCTACTAGCAAGGATCCAAATCCCGCCCCAGCGCCTCTAAGCAAGTCAAGGTGGTCGGCTCGAGCGCCCTTATCGCAAAGGACTCTTGTCTTGCCCCCCGAGCGTTGAAGAAAAAGAAGAGGAGGCGTTAGAAAGATGCTAGAGCAGGGGCGGAGGACTTCATTCTGTGGGTCCCTCCAATATCCCGCCGCTCCGACAGGGAAGAAGAAGAGGAGGAAGAAGACGATATGTCTGGCTTGGTTCACAATTTTGCCGCTCGGAAGCAAAAGAGAGATTCCATCCTTGAGGAAGTGGCTAATGTCACCGAATTGGTCGAGGATCGTTTCACCTTGTCCCGATGGTTCGGGAGGTGCAGCTATCATTATCTCAGTTCACTTGAGACGAGTTTGAATGACCAGCCGACTATGGGAAACGTTACTTTGGAGGTGTCCAGAGAGGCATCTCCGGTTCCTGCTGCCCTCCAGGTGATCCATCCTCCCGAGCAGGTCTCTAGTCAGTTAGATAAAGCCAAGTACACTCCGTGACGGGTCGAGGGAAGCCCCGCTTCTCGATCGTATGTCGTAAACTCGTGATTCGTCCATGAGGCCCGATCTCCCTATAGAGGAGGTGGCATTTCCTCGAGCCGAGGGTGCTCGGGAGATTGTTTGACGGTGGAGCCTTCAACCCAGTGAATCTTCTTCAAATGACCATTTACACAATAGTACCCTATGATACGCATGCCTCAGAATCGTTTCTGGTCGGCCATGCGAAGAGTATAATATCTCTGGCCCTCGCTAAGTATTTCATTAAAGAAGACTCAAGAAATGATCGAGGATGGAATGCAGGTTCGCAATCGTAATTTTGATCAATCGACGGAACTAGTAAGCTTGGAAGTGCTTTTTCTCATTCTAGTATTATTTCCTAATCATTGGCATATCACTAATATGTTTCAGGCGTTGTCTATCCTAAATACGTGCCTTCCAACACCGAGAATTCGACCAGACGAGGGAGGCGAGAGGTCATGTTTCATGCCTACCGGCGCTTAATAAAGGCCTTGAGTGCTTCGCTGGTGGAAGCAGAGTCAAAATCGAGGCTAGCTGAGCTGGAAGCTAGAGAGGCCGCTGAGAGTGGTACCGTACGAGGCGAAAGAGATATCGCTTGTCATGAAGTGGCGATGGCTCATTGAGATCGACGCAGTACGCCCGGCACAGACATGGAATTCAATCCAGTCTTGATCCACGCGCCTTAGCCGTCGTAAGATGCCCGACGGAAGATGGAGTCTGAGTTAGACGTGGCTCAGCAGGCTTTGGTTGCTTCTAGAGAGGCTTATCGGACGGCGGAGGAAGAAGCTAGCCGTTTGACAAAAGATGGGAGCTGCTCGCGCACTGTAGAGCTTCTGGAGGCCAGCCAAGATGAGTTGTCCGCTTCTCCGCGCCGAGACGCGCAAAGAGAAGAAGGCCTGGAGGCGTAATAAGGAGGTCATTTTGGAAGCCATCTTCAATACTGGTACGGTCGCTGTGCCTTTGCGCACAATATTTATGAACTAAGCTCAAGATTCCGTGACGATGCCGGGCACGCTGCAGCCATTAACTCCAAGAGCCTTCGTTAACCTCGATGCCCCGCTGTTCCCGCTGGGCCAAGGCTCCAAAGGCGGGTGTTGTGAGAAGAGGTCAAGCATTTCAATTGCCGGGCTAAAGTAGGTGATAACCGATTCTCCGCCTAGGGTAGCCAAGTAGCGAGGATCCCGCATCTCGGCAGCGTTGGGGGCACTCCCATGGGTTTCCCGTCACTCTCGGCCTTCGCCCCATTTCATATCCCAATATTTTTATATAGTAAAATCCTGATTCTTAAATCTAATTTTGCGATTTTGGCCGAACACTCCCTTAATCGAAAGTAGCTTACTTTGTTTAGCTTCTGGGATGGTTTTGATAGCGCAATGAGTAGCAGGTGTAGTCCAGTTCGGAAAGCACCGCTCCTTCCGCTCACAACGTACCATCGTGGCATCAAACAAATTAGTCTTGGTAGGCACCTTTCTTACTCTGACATTAGTCCGAGCCGCATTGGCATCATCTATGCCGAGCCGAATAGGCACGGGCCACCTCGGGACTTCTATTCTCGTCACTGGCATTTTCCATACTATCTGATAGTAAGTAACAAGGTTAATCTGACTTTATCCTCGTCAACAGTGGCATTTGTCATGTCAGCCTGATAAGGCAAGGCGCCACTTGACTTTATCTTAGCCAGCTGGGGCATTAGCCATGCTGGGCCTGATAGGCAACACTAATTCTGGACTTATCCCCGGCCAAATGGCGTTAGCCATGCCGGGCCGCATAGGCAACAAATAATTCATGACTTTATTCGCCGCCAGGCATTACTATGCCGGGCCGGATAAAAGTACAAGGCCACTGACTTTATTTTGGCCAATTAGGCATTAGCCATGTTGGGCTGGATAGGGCAATAACGCCACCCGGACTTTATTCTGGCTAGCTGGGCATTGAGCCATGTGCCGGGCGGATAGGTACAGCGCCACCTGACACCCTTGGCCTCGGCTAATAAAGTCACATTATGCCAGCCTGGGACAGGCACCTAGACTTTATTCTGGCCAATAGGGCATTAGCCATGCTGGGCCGGATAGGGCACCCGGACTTTATTCTATTAACCTGGCACAGCCATGTCGGGTCGATAGGCTATAGCACCACCTATTATACAACAGACATTAGCCATGTCAATGGATAAGTGCAATACAACTTCACCCTGGATTTTTAAATTAGGTTTTGAGATGAAGATTCAATTTAGAAAATAAATTATCTTTTCATTGATAGTACCTTTTGAGGTGCATAGAACTCCACATTCGGGGTACAGGTGTTCCGTCTAGCTTGTCTAAAGCATATGAACCGGATTTACAGACTCGTGTTACAATATAAGGCCCTTCCCAGTTGGCCTAAAACTTTCCCGCCATTGGATCGGCTGTATTTTTGAAGACTTTCCTTAAGACCGGGTCTCTTTGCTGGAATACTCGGGGTTTTACGTGCTTGTTGTATAATTCTCTGTACCAAGTAGAATGCTACCAGACTTACAAAGATTCACTACAGCTTCATCCGTCGTTTAATTTTTGATTATGAATTCGACCCGACTGTCGCATATCCGTCCGGTGCATAGGCATACCGATTTCCGTAGGGATTATAGCTTCCATCCCATAGGTAAGTGCGAAGGGAGATATACTAATCGGGTCTTTCGCGCCATTCAGAAGCCCAGCGACCCCGGAAGTTCGCTCACCCATTTCGCCACCGCATCTAATCATTTCTTTAAGGTCATCAACAAGGTTTTGTTAGAAGATTCTGCTTGGCCGTTGCTTTGCGGATACCGGGGGGAGAAGTATAAGTTCTTTATTTTCAATTTTATAAGTTTCTTATGCACTTGGCCACAAATCGGGGCCCATCATTCGATATGATCGTCTCTGTGTGAATATCGAACCGGAACGATATTTTTCCAAATGAACTGAGTGACCTCTTTGTCCTTGATTGATGCGAAAGTCTCGGCCTCTATCCATTTGTTGAAGTAATCAATGGCTACTAGCAATAGCTTTTTCTCGAGCCGGCGAGGCGAGGACTCCTACCATGCCAATGCCACCGAGCAAAGGCCGTGGGCGCTTGAGATAGACTTAGATCTTGAGCCGCCGATCTTAAGTGATGGGAGTTCTGGCTGCTGACAACCCGGCCACATTTGCTTACATAATCGCATTTTCCGCATCGCATTTCGTAGTTGCCACAATACCTCAGTGGGCCCGGCGTGCTGGGGAATGGCCAGCTCGATGGTTGCCACATATCCCTCGCGGCAATCTTGGCGCACACATACCGCCCCGCTTGGTAGTTAAGCATTTCGTAATACCGTTTCGTGGATCTTCGTCGGAACAACTACCATCAATTAAGGAAAATTCGCATATCAACTTTGACCTCGCAGCCGCCCTTCTCGTTAGGGATTTCTCCTGTGTTAATATACTGGGATATGGGGTCCATCCAGGGAGGGAAGGTTTCACCCACTTGGTTTACCCAGATAATGGCTATCGAGAATCCTATCGTAATATATAGTGCGTAAATATTACCTCATGAGTAGGTGTAGATGCCAGACTATAATGGCTAAGGCGTCAGCTTTTTCATTAGAGTCCTTGGAAACATGTTCGAGCTTCCATGTTGAAAAACCAACCAGGTGTTGCTTAACCAAAGCCACATACTTCGCCATTCGAAGATCCCTGGATTCATATTCTGTGTTCACCTACCCCACCACTAATCGGGGAATCACTGACTAAAAGTCATTCTCACGATAACGTAGTTGTTAATTCAATAATGCCTAGATGGCTTCATATTCTCGATTCATTGTCGAGGCCAAAGCCTAACCGAATAGCTTGTCTCAATCTTGTCCCTACTTCTGCGATTATAGTTGTGTCAATGCTTCAATTGGCTTGCCGAGATGCCCCATTACATCGAGAATCCACCAAATTTGAACTCAAGCAGAGCTTGTTTCCAAGCCATGATTTCTACTAGAAGTCAGCCAAAATCTGCCCCCTTCTTAGCTAACCTTAGCTTATACGAGATAAATCGTGATTCACTTAGCTTCTATTACCCAACGTCATTCTCCGTGACATGCTGCTTGGTGTATAGTGTTTCAAAGCGTGGAAGGTTAATCAGCACCACAATGGGGTGTGCTTGAGTACGTGGCGGTTTAGCCGCCATCCAAGAGCTAAAGCGGCCTCGTTTAAGGTGGGTGTATCCGGGCTTTGGCGTCAATCCAAGGACTTGCCGATCAAGAACACCGTCTTCCGCTTATCCTCGCCACCCAATCGCGGCACTTAATGGCATCCGAAACCGCCAACATAGCGAAGAGCGGTCTCGCCGGGCCGGGCTAGTGAGTACAAGGGTTCCTTGATCGCGCCGCCCATCACACTCTTCATTCCATCCGGCCCCGTTGACCCCCCTTAATGGTGGCAAAGAATGGTTTTAGACATCAGGAATCGAAATGAACCGCCAGGCGCCTAACCTGGCCGGGTCACTGTCAGACTTCTTCTCGAACGGAGTCGATGAGTCTAGGATAGCCTTAAGCTGTGCAGGGTTTGCTTCTATTCCTCTTTGTGTTACCATGAAGCCCAAGAATCGGCCAACACTGACCCCAAAGGCACACTTTGAGGGGCTGAAGCCATGCCATATGACTCCGAGAGATCAAAGCTTACTGTGTAATGTGATTCGGGCGCTGCTTGGATTTTAACAACATGTCATCAATATATACCTCCATGGTTTTACCTAACAGCGGTTTGAATATTTTGGTCACTAGCCTCTGATATGTAGCCCTAACATTCTTTAACCCAAACTAAGACATTATAACAACAAAAGAGCCCTGTGCGGGGTGTGATGAAGGTCGTTTTCCACGCCAAGGGTACATAGGGATTTGATGGTAACCTGAGAAGGCGGCCAAGAATGACAACATCCCATGCCCGGATAACGCGTCAACAATCTGGTCTATGCGGGGTAGCGGGAAGCTATCTTTGGGGCAAGCGTCATTGAGATCAGTATAGTCCATGCATACTCTCCACTTACCACCTTTTTGGTACCACCACCACATTAGCCAACCATTTGGGGTATTTGACTTCCCTGATGAATCCTCGTGTCCGTAAGGTTGTTCACCCCAGCAATCAATGATCCGACATGGCGAGTCCGTGGAAACGCCTACTCTTTGTCCGGGATTGGTCCGCAGACGGGGTGACATTTAGTTCATGGGAAGCATGTGTGGGGCTGATGCAGGTCATGTTCGAGTGGGTCCAAGAAAATACGTTAATAATATCAAGCAAAACCTGCCGCAATTGTTTTTTTTCCTCTTTTGACAAGAGGGAGCTGACATACGTGTGCTTATCCGGTCCGCCCAGGAGTATTGATTCTAGGCGATCCATAACTAATTGTTCCCTTATCCTCCCTCTCTCGCCTCGCGAACCGTGATTACTATTCGGGTCAGACTCAAGGCACAAAGTTGTTAGGCTTGCACCTTTCTCACACTCCCATACTGACAATTGATAGCATCAAGCACGCGAACCGGCTACCTATGAGGTCAATATGTCCGCACTAGTTAGGCAATCGATCGCTTGATGGTCGAGGCACGCCTTCATAGCGTGTAGCTAGGCCCGACCAACGATAGCATTGTATGGCCCCAAGTCTTCGACCACTGAGAATAAGACTTGTTGAGTGACTGACCCCGCCTTGACGAGGAGTGCAATATCACCCACGATCGTATTTCCTCGCAACTAACAGAAGTTCTTCAAACAAGCTGAGTTTGTTAAGCGCACTTGCATCCGCTTCAAAGGAAGTTGCAACAGCCTACAGCGGCCGCTTTAGGTCAACGAAAGCACTCGCGGTACATCCAAATTTGTTAATGCATGTGCAAGGACAAGTGCATCGTGGGTGTGGGGTGATAACCTTTAGACGGTTAATGGAGTGAAAGGATGTGGGTCAGTCAATCACCGTATTGTCAAGCATTCAGGTATCATGGTGTTCACCCGGGCTCGAACTGTGGCTGCTCGCAGTAGCTTTTCCTCCAGACGACCAGACTAGCATTGGTCAGTCGTGGGCCGGACTCCTGGGCACATGTAATCGATGGCAGGCTGGGGCCTGACAGAGCTCGAACGTGCCGCTATTCTTTCGCTATCGGAAGGCTTTCATTCCGATGAGGCGAATCTAGGATATATCCTTTGAGGTGACTAGCTCGGATTAGTTTTTCCACTAGGAATTTCAAAGTCCGACATCTGTTAGTCTCATGCCCGTGGTCCTCGTGTAATCAAGCCCGGGAGATCGACGCAATGCTCTCGGATCCGACCGACCGGGTGAGGCCAAAACAAAAGCCAAGGCTCCGGATAAGGAGGAGCTGGCAGGGGATGTTCAGTGGAGTAAACTGGGGAGGTTCCCTCTTCCTTTCTGATTGTTCATGGGAGCGCTTTTCTGGTCCTTAGTAGGTTCCTTTCGACCACCGCCTCTTCCGCCACTGGTGTTTTCAGCGGTAATCACTCATTGTCCGGGGAGGTCGCCCCACATTATGTTTCAGCTGGCAATTGCTCGCCGTCTATACGCTCTTCCATTATTAGAGGCGTCTAGTGATAGCGACAAGAAAGGAGAAGTTAGTCCAGCTTCGCTGTGCCTCAAGGACCGCTCCATGTCGTATGCAAGGTGAGATTTATCGGGACAGCCTGTCCAAATCTCCTGGTGTAGTCCCGGATAGACTCATCATCTTGCTTAAGGATGGTTTGCAGTGAGCTGATGTTTCCCTTTTTCCGGACTGAGCATAAGTCATAAGTATTAGGAAACAAAAGCAGCCCACAACTCGCCGAACACGTTTATGGATCCTCTCGGAGTTTATAACCAGCCGAGCGTGCCCAGCCGGGTCATCATTTTGCACGTAAGACGATCATCTCTGGCCGAGAATCATCGCCCGGTCAAGTGCATCAGCGTGGTCATGGATCGTATGGAGCCATCATACATGGCTAACTGCGAGATGGTAAAGCCACGGGGTGGCTCATAACCAAGATATGCTGCCTTGGGATGATGATGTCCTCACCTCTCTGACAATGCAGAGGTACGTATAAACGTGGACGAGGTTGCTCAAGGTCGGATCTCCACCAATTCAGCCACGCGTATGTGTTCGTGACTGCCCGTCACGCCTCGCTAAATTCTCCATACCAGACGAGGCACGCCACTAACTGACCGACCAGAATCCGCGGGGCCTCTTCGACTCAAATTTCCACATTATTCTTGGGTACGATTCTGCTTGCGAGTCTGAAGATAACTCGTCATCAACGCAACGCCGTCTTTCCGATCGATAGGCTCTTTACCTTTATTTTTGTCGGTCGGGGTGTTAGCGGGCCACTCCTCAGACAAGTTAATTCGCTCACTTCCAGGCGAAAAGCAGTGGTCGTTGTTTCAAGAATGATCATCACGCTCAGCTCGCCATCTGCCTAAATTTGCCTTCCATCGCTTCCATGTCTTAGGCGCCAGCGGGCTGAAACCCCATTCCTTCTGAGGGATGGGTTCGCTGGCTATCGTCAGTGATATTAGAGTCCGATAATCCGGTGGTCGACGGAACTACCAAAGCTTCGTGATGCGATCACCAGCGGATGCAACTGCCCTCGCGAATCGACTTTTAGCTTTTTTGCTTGGTCATTCCCATAGACGGCGCCAATTTTTATCTCCTGAATTTTTTGAGTCGCTAGATTGTTGAAGCATCAACTAGCCAGCATGTACCTGCAAAATAAACAAGATAGAGGCGGTGGTGCGCCCGTCACCTCTCCGATGCCAAAGTCAGGTCTTGAAATCTAGAGAGAGAAATCAATCCGTATTTTCAGTCAAGAGCATCCTCCTTTCTACGGTGTCACCCCCTCTCTCTTTATGGAGCAGGGTCGTTGTCCGCTTTACATGAGAAGTAGGTGATTCCTTTCCTAAACGGAAGGGGGAGGGGGCGTTTTGTTCACGTGTTATGATCGTTTCTTCCTTATATATCAAATTGCCCTTATCTTCCGCGTTTGACCGCCATCAGGAAGGTTACGTGTGTGACTCATGGGTGGTTATTTGTTTAAGCTAAGGGAGGTCAGCCGACTGCCTTCTTAAAGATGGTAGCCGACCAAGAAGGATTGAGTTCAGGCATTATGTCTTCCGCCTGACTAAGGAAGCATGTTTGGGCCCATCTTGTAAATGCATTATGATTGGGTTCGGAGATTGGGCCCTTGTAGGTTTCAGTTTTGGGCCTGTAGGCTGATTGGGTCATTGACCTATAGGATGGAGTCTACTGGGGTCTATTGGATAGAGAATCTGGGCCAAAGCCCACAGTACCCACAAAGCTCACTCAAACCAAAGAACCAAGATGACAAGTAACCAAGATTCCAAACTCAAGCATCAAGTGAAGATTTTGATAGCTTAGGAATCTATGTAAGGTGAATGCGGTGGTGCACTTTAGGGTTTATTATCATTTACATGCATTCACTCATAAACTCGGTTTTCAAAACCAAAATTGCATATCTTTTGAAAACTTGATATTGAGCATAAAACCTTAGACTTTATAATCATAAAATGAACTTCAATGTTTATCTAAGGTTTTAAAAGTGTTTTAAATCAAACAAAACATGAAATTGAACATTTGAAGGAGTAACCGGTTGGGGCGGAGTCTACCGATTGAAATGGTCGATTGGTTGTCCGGTTGTGGTATATCGGATGAAACAATTGATGGTTGGTGTCGACTGATGAAACGATCAACCGATTGGAACCAAAAGAGTGGTGAAACTCGGCCAGTTGGATCTAGTAGCCTCCACCTGGAATTGGTCAATGAAACGGTCGACCGATTAGGAACCGGATGAGATATGAGACTCGAGCAATTGAATGCAATAGTTCATCAAAAGACTAGAAGATGAAATAGTCGATCGGTTGTGTGAAACGGTCGACAGGTTGAGTGCAACGATTATATTTCAATAGCGAGAAAATAGTGATATGGAGTGCACATGACGAAACAATGAATTAGGATAAGCGACGACGGCTTGACAACAAATGATTTCAAATCTGTAAATGGTAACATTTTGTATACAAAGACTAATATACAACAAACGGTCGATCGGTTGGCAGTTTAAATGCTACTAAGTTCCCACTCTATAAATAGAGTGTGAATGATCACTTAAGAGGTTGGACACTTGATGAGACTTATTGTATATCCTCTCAATTATCATAATCAATTCTCAAAGTAATATTCTTAGTGCATTCATTACATGACCATATTGTAGAGTGCACATTTGCAATGATCAAAAGCTTGAGTTATATTTGAAATATCTTGAGAGCTTGAGAGAGTGTCTCATTGTGCTTAATTGAGAAAACTTCAAGTGTGTATAGCTTGAAGGTATTGTGAAAAGTCCATTTGAGCCATAATCCAAGTGTAAAGAAGCTCAGAGTTGGAGCTTGGTTTTTCAAGTATGTATAGCTTGAAGAGGTGCCCATTGGAACCATAATCTAAGTGTAAAGAAAGAAGCTCAGGTTGGAGCTTGACACTAGTGGAACATTCATCGATTGAAGGTTGAGGAGAAGTGGATGTAAGCAAGGGTGTGTTGAACCACTATAAATCCGAGTTTTGCTTTCTCTATCCTTATCTCTTTACTTTATCGTTATTGCATTAAATTGAAGATTTATTGTTGTTGTGTGAAAAGTTTTTGAGAAAACCAATTCAACACCCCCCACCCCTCTTGGTTAAGTTGCTAAGTCATATTGATCTTTCAATTGGTATCAAAGCTTTACCTCTTATTTTCAAGACTTAATCGTCTAAGAGGAAAATTACTAGCATTAACACAAGCATTTTTCAAGTCGAAAGTTTTTCTATCAACAAACCACCTTTCTCTGACTGGTCCGATTATAATTTTTGGAAAAACAAAATAACTTTGTATTTACAATCTATTGATTTGCAAAGTTTGGAACAATTCATATGGTTACACCTTCCCTACAAAGGATGTTGATGGAAATAAAATCGAAAAACCTCTTAAAGAATATAATGATAAAGAAAAGAAATATTTTCAATTAAATTCAAAAGTTTTGTATATTCTTGCATGTGCTATGGATAGAACTGTATATAATATAACATGTGAATGCAAAATAGCTAAGGAGGTTCGAGGACACTCAAATTACCAATGAAAGAACAAACTAGTTAAAGATTCATCCAATGATGAAATGAGGGAAGGTTGCCAACGTGTGCTTCATGGATTTTGAGGATCAAGATGAGGTAAGTTCTAATTTTGATGATGAGGAATGTATGTTTGAATATGATGAATTGCTTAAAACCATCTACAAGCTTGATGAAAACAACACCTCACTTAAGAAAAGAAAAAAAATCTCGAGCTTCAAAAAGAACTTGATGAAATCAAAGAAAAATTTTCAAAAGTTGAAGCTTCAAAATTTCTCTTAAGAAGGAAAATGAGGAGCTACTTAAAAGGAATGAATGATTAGTCTCTTCCCTTTCAAAATTCTCTTGTGGTCAAAATGTTTTTGATATGATCCTAGCTAGATAAAAATATGTTTTTGATAAAAGGGGGCTAGAATACAAATCTTCAAAGAGTAAAAAATATTTTAAAAACTACTTTGTCAAGGAATCCACAAGTGAAAGTCCATCCACCATTTGGAATTTTTGTGGTATAGGAGGACACATTAGTAGTACTTGTTCTCTTAGGAATGGATCCCAAAAGGTTTCAACCTCTAAGTCAAATAAGGCTTGGGTTGAAAAATCAAAGGTCACTAACAACCAAGGACCCAAAAGATTCGTACCTAAAGCTCTAAATTTTCTCACAGATCATGAGGCAGAAAATGGACACATCTCTGTTTGACATAATAAAAGAAAAATTCTTTGATTCAACCAATAGATGAAGATTTGATATCATTGTTCTAGAGAAAAACAAATAAAGATAACTTTTGAAAATTAAAAGATTAAGATTGCTTGAAATTTTAATATAAGGTCATATTTCAACTTGAAAATTGATTTGATCTTAATCAATATCTCTAAACATAAAATTATGAGAAATCATTTAATATCTTTAGGAGCACCGATTATACCTCAAAATCCAGAAATATGATCAACGTCATCAGTTCAAGATATATAGAAGGTTATAACCAATCGTCGATCTATCATTTTATCAAGATAAACGTCAATCGTTCATTGATAAAATATAATCCACGACGCTTTTTCTATTATGCTCATCTCAAACTTCCATTTCTTCCGAAACCTGAAACCATTTTTCTTTACCATAGATTCATTAGTGTTTGAAAACCGATCTACCCCCGTTATCATCTTCGCGTTGGGGTTTGACTCGATCTTCGCCGAAAAGGTCATTTTCTTCGCTGGTAAGTTTTCATCTCTCTTAATCATTCAATTGTTTCCGGCCGGGTATATCTGGTTTTGATGTTTTCCTGATTGTTGGTTGGTTGTTAGAAACAAGAATGCTTCCGCAAAATTCAATCTCCTTATCGATCGTGTTCAATGGGTATGACACCTTTGCTTAGAAACTCTTAATGATGATTCCATTGAACTGATTAATTTGGTTCAGTCCCCAGTCACTGGTTATTTTTCCTAAATTGTCCCTTTGCAAACTATTTATATTTAGGCACAATCCTGATTTGTATTTATGGTCGACTCAATGACTTAAGTCTAAAATTTCTCGTCATTATTCCTTAGATTTAAAACTGTCTGATATTGATTTGTACTTGGTATTGTCTCTTATGATAAAATTATTTCAAAAAGCTTGTTTTTCAAGTAAACGCCATTTGAACATCATGTTTCTAGTTATCCTAAATTTTAAACCTGTTACTTCAACTGGAAAACTGTTTTTGGTCGTTCATCAGAAATCAAAACAAAGATTTTCCAGTCTACTCGTTAGAGCAAGAGTCGTCTCATCTTTGATGGTCCATCTTCTAGAGTCCCCACCAGGCTTCTTCATCTCTCAGCCTTCACTATTAACCTGTGATCCCCTTCACATCATCTGCCCAGCCCCACAAAAAAAAGCGCCTCTTCTCTCCCGATCGCACGAAGCCAGGCAAATGAACCCATGGAGCCCGAGACCTAAACACAACTCGAACATGTGCGAGAAGGGCACCACATGACTTTAGAATAGACTTCTAAAATTATAATTCAACGTTTTATAAATGATGTTTAGGTATAATAAAAGTAAAAGTATATTTTTTCAATAAAATAAAGATAAAAGAAAATAAGCGCAAGAACTTGGAATTAATACAAAAAGTTATGGGTGGGGCACACTTATCAATTCAGGACCCAAGGGTCATAATTTAATAAGTTCATATGCCAAAGTAGGATTTTGGTAAATTGAATTGAGAATAAAAATGAAATCGAGACCAAAGAGTAATAAAGAAAGATATTACAAAAATCAACATGAAGAAAATCATAAGACAAGTGACTAAGGAAAGAGTATGAAGCCCCTCCTTGACTAGATGGTGGCGATGCTCCAAAAAAGAGAGAAAAAGTGAAATAAAAGGGGATAAGACTAAAATAAAATATCTCATTTTGGTATTGGAGAAAGAGAGAGCAAAAACGGATAAAAGAGAAGAGAAGAGAAAGGAAGAAGAAGAAGAAGAAGGAAGAAGAAGAAGAGAAAAGAAAAGAAGAAAGAAGGAAAGGAAAAAGAAGATCATAGGTATGGAACTATGAATATTTGTATGGAAACTATGGGTGTATGGAATGCTATGATTTTGTATAGAAAAGTATGGAACTTCACTAAGTTCTTCAGAGGAAGTCTAAGTTTTGACAGATCATAGTATGGAACAGTATGGTATTTGTCTAGTTTTGGTATATAAAGTATAGATACATGGTTTGGAACCCTCTATTGTGTGTACCCAAACTCATTTCTTATTTGGGTTGAGTTGAGAAGAGCTCTAAGACTCCTATATATGTGTTTCGGGAAAGGTCTGGTTGCAATTTGAACCAAGAAAATATCCCTATTTTGGTCATATGCATTAGCTGGACCTTAGAACGGTTTTTGGATACAAAGAAAAGGAATTTGGCAGTCATTCTTCTGGTAATTTTAGCCACATCAATGAACTTGATGTTAGGATTTTGAATTTCACCGACCTCTGTAGATCAAGTTATGTTCCCTTTACCAAGGTCAGGTCAGCTCGGCCAAAGCAGGTCAGCTCGGCTGGGTTTGACTACATGTGACCTCCAACTTCGGAAGGTCATAACTTCTTCGTCCCAACTCCATTTTGGGTGTTCTTGGACTCTATGGAAAGCCCATTGAGTCAAGATTCCATTAATATGACTATGGAGGATATTAGGTGTTATAACAAGCTCGACTGTGTCGTCACTACGCTGTGTTCATCACCTTACCGGGTGTGACTACGTGTGACCTCCAACTTCTAAGGTCATAAACTCCTTCGTCCAACTCCGGTTGGTGTTCTGGACTCTATGGAAGCCCATTGAGTCAAGATTCCATTCATATACCTTCTGTGGAGGATAGTGAGGCCGTGCCAAGCTCGCCGCCAGTCAACTCAACGGGGGTTTGACTACATGTGACCTCCAACCCTAAGGTCATAACTTCTTCATCCTAACTCCGTTTTTAAAGGTTTCGTGACTCTGTTTTAAAGCCCATCGAAGTCAAGAATCCATCCATATAGCTTGATAAATTGGAACTCATATTAGTTCTAGAAATCATGAAAATAGTAGGCTCTACCGGGTAATATAGTGTCTCAAACAAATAATCAGAGAAGGATCGCTGCAAGACCGTAGAGCATTGAATCTATTGGATGACACCTTTATTACGTGTTAGTCTGTATAGTACTTCGGTACTCTGATTAGTAATGATAATTCACTCTTCGTCGCACTTCGGCACTCCCGCTTAGGCTACGCACTCAAGATTGTACCGTACCTTTGGGTACCTATTGTATTATTACTGGTCTAAGTAATCAAAAAATTATATGATAAGGGACTAAATAAGAATAAGAATAAAGCAATATACATCGTTCTGTTCTGAGAGTACCTACGAGTACCTCGCATAGCAGGTTCAGAGTACTCCATTTCGTAACTCGTACATGTATAAGCCTCCAGAGTACAAGTATAAGCTCCGTAGAACAAGTACAAGATTGATAGAAGTACAAGTATGTGTATAAGTACCTCCGTATAGGTATAAGTCCTGTAACTCTTATGGGAAATCAGAACAAGTATAAGTTTGATATAAGTACAAATATGTATATAAGTTTGTTATATGTGATGAGATGTAAATAGTGACAAGTACATGTTGATATGAACAAGAAGAAAAATGTAAATGACCTGAAATGAACCATGATATGATAAGAAATTATAAGATTGTATATGCTCGTGTAAATTATATTTATGGAACATATAAGCACGTATATGACAAGTATATAGAATATGACATACATATGATATGTATATGTATATGTATATCTAAATGGCAAAGCGCGATGCAGATATGAAAAACGTAAAGATTCGAATAAATGATTGTACATATCGCATATGATTACCGGATGACCATAATTATCCGCGAATATGAGATATATACTGAACATTAAATACACATTGGATTGGGTTCACTTAACCTGCAGAGGGATAGATTTAAGTGATGCCTATTAGGGTAAAAACAAGTCTGTAGCACACCGACTGGCCGCCTGCTTGGGTCATTACATACGCCTGGGACTCTTATAGATGGTCATTGTCTCGCACACGATAATACGCCTTCTGCCTTTATAGACCACTATTTCACACAAAGGAGTACAACACCCTGCCTCTTATAGTTTTCTTTATCCACTTCTAAGGTTTATGTAAACAGGAAACATAAAAGAAAATGACAAGTATATGCAAATGCCATGTATTGAATATATGACATGATATGAGAAGCATAGCACTGTTATGTGATGATAAGTATACAAGTAGAAGTAAAGTGTCAATGTCACAAAATGTATAAGATAGATAAAGTATATAAAAAAGTATATGAGTACAAAGATATGAAAATCACAGGAAAGTATAGTATATGAAAATTTCAAATGAAAATATAGGGAAGTGTAAGGATATAGATGAAAGTATATGACAAAATATGCAAGTACATGAAATCACATTGCTATTGAATGACAAAAAGGACGAGATTCCCTCTCAAATCTGTCGTGAATGTCAATTCTATAGTCAAAGTGAATCATATCGGGCAACGTGAATCATGGCTAATGAATGACAAATGTGACGCAGATTCCTCTCGGACCGTCAGAATGTCAATTTACAGTCAAAGTGAATCATACCGCAAATGTGAAATCACATTGCTATCAATGATTAAATGACGAGGTTCCTCTCCCCAAATCATCGCGGGAATGTCAATTTTATAGTCAGAGTGAAAACACAAATGCAAAGTATATGACAATACAAGATCGTATAAGAAAGGTATATGAAAACTATAGTATATGAAAGCACATGAAAGTATATGTGAAAACCTATGACAATATATGATATGATAGTAAAGTATAAGCTCTGCACTCATAAGGGAGATATGAAAGATGTGATAGAAATTCACATAATCTGAAAAGTAATGATATGATATGAAAAGCAATAAGGTATAGAATGAATATGGAATATGCAAAGTATAGAAACAAAAATACAATCAAAGTATAGATAGAAGATATTCCAAAGACATAGTGTCACGCCCCGATTCCCGGTCAGACTCAGAATGGCGAAACCGAATCGAGTTCGGGGCGCGAGACTATATACTAGGACTCTTTACCTGTTTTTTTTTTTTTTTTTTTTTTCCTCGTAGTCGAACTTGTACTCCGCAGTATACAAACAATTTCTATAATAACAAAAATCATTTATATATACAAAATAACTACCACCGGAGTAGTGTCCAACAAAATCTATACACATATACTGAGTCCCATTTACATATACAAAAAAAAACTGTACTTTTACATTTACAAATCAGAGCGCGGACCTACATGTAGTGGACCCCTACTAGTGTGCTAGCCGCCCAAAAGTAGTGGCGCGGAAGTTTTCAATGTCTTCTCTCAGACCTACACGGATTGGAACCCGTGCTAAGCTTTACGCTTTAGTGGAACATATCTTATAACTTATATCGGCACATTATGCATTTATATCGAATCATAATAAAATATATAATAAAGATTTCAGATATCAAAATTTCATGAATTCATAACACACTTACATACAATTATCCTTCCTTTTTGTAACAAACTTATGCTTATTTAGATCTCTCAGATAATGCTTATCGAACTTATACTTATAGCAAAATTCATACTTACTCGGATCTTACACTGATGGTAGCCTTATTCTTATTCCTATCTCCCGTAGGACACATCTTTATACTTATCTCCCGTATGACACATACTTATTCAAATTCCTCGTATGCGATACTGAACTGATACATATACTTAGACGGAGGTACTTATCCACATACTCATACTTTTATCTCTCTTATACTTGTTCAGATCTCCCATAGGAGTTACAAAGCTTATGCTTATACAGAGGTACCCTTAGGTACTACAAGGCTTATACTTATACCATAGGGCTTATACTTATACTACGGAGTTTGCACTTGTTCAGAGGTACCCGTAGGTACTACAGAGATATTACAAGAACGATACTAGCATTATGAACTTATCTCTTATACTAAGTACTGCAAGTACTATCACTTCTATTTCGACGTCCCAAAGACATGTACCTATGCTTATCTCAAACTTATATTTAACTAAAAGTACCCAGATTTACTACTAACTTATACTCATACAGGTATCAGAGGCAATATTTATCCTTGATCTGAGAGTTTTTATATTGAGGTAATCTCGTATACTATTAAATTAATCAGACACAGAGGGTACCCGAGGTACTGGGCGTAAATTAATCGTATTACAGAGGTACCCAAAGAGTACTATAACTTTATACTTATTCCTGTATTTCGGATCTTATTTTTGTATTACGAGCACATACTTGTTTACTTAATCTTATACTTGGTATTATGAGCCTATTTTTTGTATTTCGGATCTTACACGGTATTACGGACTTATACTATTTTACGTGAACTTATACTTGTGTTACCTAACTTATTCTTGTATTTTGCATCTTATACTTATTTTACGGAGTTATTGGTTACTAGACATAAATCTTATACTTGTATTACGGAGCTTATGCCCTCAGATGGATACTAAGTACCCGTAGGTACTACGTGCAACATTTTACTTGTACAAAAGTATCCATAGGTACTAATGTATCGTATACAAGAGGTACCCAGAGAGGTACATCTCGCATCTTTTACCATATTCATTTCTTTACTGTTATTCTTTATTTAGAGTCTTAATACATACAAGGTCATATCAGACTTATGCAGATACGGACATTAGTCCGTAATAGGTACAAATCACATCAAATACATATACCGAGTCCATATAGATTTAGAACATATCCAATAGGTTTGTATCAGAATCATATTCAGACTTATACATCTTCATGTCAAGGTATCTGATTCATCTCTTTTTTTTTCATGTTTCATGACTTTGTTATACAAATCGGAACGTATGGTACCCAAGGGTACACAGTACGGTACAGAAGTATGCTAAGCATACTGGGTCTTATTCATGTACTTTTTATATACATACCTGCATGCCATTTAGATCGAACTATGAATGAGATGGACATAAGACACCAAGAACCCGGCTGTATGGTACAAGATCAACGGATACGCTCGCCACGCAGAATGTATGTCGCAGCACTAGCAGAGTGCCGGCACCGTCGAACGCGTTCACGTAATGGGCGTCGCGAGCACTAGCAAGAGTGCCGGCTAATCGTCGAATGTGTCCGCCCACGCAATGTATGTCAGAAAGCACTAGCAGAGCGTCAAGCACCGATCCGAACGCCCACTCATTTTTCTTCTGGCCCAGGTAGTCATACTAATACATGTCTTTAAGAATAACCTGATCTTAATCACACTCCCGTGTTCACTTAATATTACTGCCTTTCATGTTCATATTCATGTTTCAATCTTTACTTCTTTCATGCTTTCATATCATATTCATGTTTCATGAACACATCTATTATTATTACTACTTCCTTTCTCTTGTTTCCATGCCCGTTTCGTGACATGGCATCTCATACTTGTACGGTATGATACCTATGTATTCACACCTCATTCATGTATTCTTATTCCTCTATGAATCTACTGTACTTAGAAATTGGAATCATTCCAATTGAATCATCCGAACTCAAGTTATGGCATTTTCATGCCAAACTAGTCATTTTTCCGATTTTACACTAGGGACAGTTTGTAATAATCATTTTTTTCAGGAGGATTAAATTCATACCTGACCCTGCTCCTTGTATTCATTTAGTTAAGGTGCTAAGGGTCTATCTCCAACTGAATCACTCAACCGGAGCACCGAAACTCGAGTTGGTGTCCTAAACAACCCGGACTACTCTGGGTGACTTTCAAAATCACATAAATTTTTGAACATAACCCTCTTGAGTGAATTTTGGCCACATAGAGTCAGAATTCGAAGGTAGCTATTTCAGGGTGTTTTATTTTCCTTGAATTCTAGTTTAACCAGCAACTTGAATCACCTAAATTGGATAAGAAATGACCAAGTTATGGCTAAAATACGAACTCTGGTCAAAATAGAGCAAAGGGGTACCGGTACTGGTACCGGCACTAGTGGACAGAACCAAAGTGGTACCGGTGCCACTTTGTTCGGTACCAGTACCACCCTTCGAAAATTGTCCAGAAAGGTGGTTTTTCTCCCATTTTTCCATATTTTGCTACCCAAATCAACTCAATAATCTATATACACATCAAAACCACTCCATATTCATCTTGTAACCTCAATTCTATTCAAATCATCTTTCAAATACTTATATTGCTTCAAAATATTTCATGAATACTCCCACAACAACTCTAATATGGGTAATAACCCATACATAAACCAAACATGAAGATTAGTTAGGGTTTGTTCTAAACCCTAACTCAATTACTTGCAATTTAACCATGAATCCAACCTCAAAGGGAGGATTCCATACTCATTCCCAGACTATTAGGTTTTACCAACCCTAATTTCAAGGAATCTAGGTTATGAATGTAATTTTAACAAACCTTAGAAATATCAATGCCAAACAAGAAATCCTTATATCCAAGGTTACTCCATACAACTCAAAACATGTATCCATACAAATTTATACAAAGTTCCATACCTTTTTTATCTTCCTTTCTTCTTTCTTCCCTTTCTTTCTTTCTCTTCCTCTTCCTCTTCTTCTTCTTCTCTCCTTCCTCTCTCTCTCTCTCTCTCTCTCTCTACGGTTTTTGGTCTCTCAAAAATGAGAGACCAGTTGATATTATCCCATTTTTGAGTTAAGGCCATGTTTGGCCTTTGCATTTTTAATTCTTTTTCTCATTTTTGCATTTAGGCCCTTCTCTCTTATTATTCTCAATCTAACTTATACATTATACTTTGGGCATCTCATCTTTTCTCAAATTACATAATTGCATATAACCTTATTGTTTTATGCCTTTTATGTCCTCCAATGGTAAATGACCAATTTACCCTTGTCTCTAATATTTCTTTAGGGTCTCTCGTTTTATTTCCCAAAAATTCCTATTTAGCTTTTTAATATACCCTAAACATGTCGAAAACGACTAGGTATATTTTCTGTAAGCTAAGATAGGAACATGTAATCTTAAAAGATTGACATGCAATAGGAATGTAAAGATGATAAGTAATAAAAGTTATATGAATATGTATAGTTATATGAAATGCATATGTATAAGCTTGTGACGGTCACCATTAGTGGTCAGCTCCATGCTTATGTCTCACCAAGCGCAAATAGCACGTGTGTTCAATCCGTAGTACTAAAGAGGAAGCAAGAGGACGGTGACATTCCACAACAAGAAGACGGTCATCTCGTAGATGTACACCAACATCGTCTGCGATCTCTCGATGTTCGGATTAGACATGCATATGTATAAGTGTTTGTATATAAATGGACTCAAAAGATATGTGTATAGATTTTGATGGACACCACTCCGGTGTTAGTTATTTTGTATGTGTAAATGATTTTTGTTATTACAGAAATTGTTTGTATACCCACAAGTACAAGTTCAGATCTGATACAAGAACAGATCAATGAGTCCCAGTATATAGTCTCGCGCCCTAGACTCAGTTCCGATCCGCCATTCTGCCTGACCGGACGGGTGTGACGGTGACTGATATGAGTCTGTTTGGGATCACCACCCACCATGACTATTATCGCTCGTACTTCCGCTAACTAAGGTCATCAAGTGTCGAGACATCGAATTCTCCTCGCTAGAGGGTCCCGACTTGAGGCCCTATTCTCTTATATGGGTGTCTTACTAGTCTCACTTTATGTCAATGTACCCCACTTAGTCCGTGTCTTCTTGCCCTGTTACCCATTTCATCTCGCATAGTGAGTGTGTTTCGAGGGGTGGAGTTCAACATCTGCGTCTCGAGTCATAATATCTTCTTCTATCCTCAAAGATCGACGTATGAGTCTTGTTTCAAGACTCGGGCCTAGGTTGATTCGCTTTTGATCCTCATACATATCAATATGTCGCTTTACAGTTCCACGATATATGGTGTTAGCCACTAAAGCCAACAAATGCCTTTACTCATGAGGCGGTTCCTTCCATCGCATTGTAGGTCATCAGATATTTCCTCAAGCAGGTCACCGGAACGAGGCATTCATCTTTTGACGCCTTCCTTCTAGATTCCATTCTAGTTCGACCCCCAGTGGATCTTGGCCATCTAATGATTTGACATATGATCTCTAGCCATAGTGTGGCTAGTCGGGTTCTACCATACAGAAGTCTCTTCACCCATCTCTTCATCTTTCATGGACTTGATCTCACCGATCGTGATGTTCCAATGAGCTGGTGATATCACGACACATCTCACCACATCTACCTCTACAGTATGGGGGATTCCCGCTCTTGAGGCACAACTCGCGACTCAAAGAAGTAGCTGGGAGGAGATCGTGTATGGAGGCCGGTTGATTCTCCCCGACCAGACGCGGACAATCTTCATCCTCATCTCCAACCGCACCTGTCCATCCTATGGTGAGCCACATTTTGGTTCGACCTCATACTAGTTTGGGCCATCATAGATGCCTTCCTTCACCCAACCTTCAGATTATGAGCAGCCTCGACACTATTCACCATTTCCCGATCCTCACATACACCTTCACCTTCGAGCAACCTTCTTCTCTACATGAGCTTCAGGCTAAGTTTCATGCTCTGAGTGTGGACATTCATGACTTGAGAAATGATATTACTAGCTTGCGTGGATCAGTTGAGGAGAGCTCGAATATGCATGGTACGCAGATCAATTCCCTCCATTATCATCACTCTGAGATGATGACCACACATGATCGTTAATTCATGTCTCTAGAGACCCACTTAAATGATGGAGTTCTTTTCTTACCGATCATGACGAGCCATTCACTAGTTGATGGAGTCTCATTATGATAATGGCCTATCTTCGTCGCGCTTCTCTCCTCCAGCACCTTAAACCTCATATTTTCTATTTT